>JAFEMH010006030.1:0-138430 GCA_022495995.1 Adenophora triphylla var. japonica
GAAATGGCTAATGGCCCAAGATAACAATCTTTTGGGCTTCAAATGAAAATTGCCCATTAGGAACGTCAAGAATTGGGATAAAGTAAGGCCCATAATTCTCTACTGCATGCCAACTTCTAAGAAAATGTATACTCCCCAGGTTGACATTAGTGTAGGCTTATTTTCGTTTTCCTTGGCCCATCCCAGACTGTTGCTGGACTGTTTAAAACGACAAAAAATCTTTACCATTACCCCCACTTATTCTCTCTCCTACTTTACTTTTACACTCAATACACCAATAACTTACTATTCCTCCCACTCATTCTCTCTCCTATTTAATTTTTCATACTCACAAACACCTCCTGAGTGACATGTTTTGATACATACTTTTATAAAAACATAATTAAATAAAAAAATCCTGATAAGTAATAAAAACAAAATATAAATTGAACTCCAAAATTCTAAATTTTATTTATCAAATAATTGCACTTTAACTGAATATTTCTTTTAAAAACTCCCCCATCTATTATTGCCCACCCACACCTACCCCACCCCCATACCCTACCTACCACCACCCTGTCTTACTACCATGTTACCATTTACATTTTCTCCCCTACCACCATACTTTACCTCAACCCTACCCGTCACCTACCCACCTCACCACTACTAATCCCCACCCCCACCCCTACCCTACCCACCCCACCTCCACCCTCACCCTACCCTACTCCATCTTTTTCAACTTATTTTAGGATTATGTTTTTACCAAAAAAATATTTTTCTTTAATTTAAAAAAATATGAAAATATTTTTTGAAAAATATTTTCTTTAGGAAACCTTTGAAACACATGTTTATTGTCATTTTTCGAAAAATATTTTTATTTTTCAAAAAAACATTTTACGAGAAATCATTTTCCGTGAAATAAATCATGTAATATAGATAAAATGACAGTGCATAATGAATAGCCGAAATAGTAATCCTGCAATCTGTTTCCTGGCCGATCAGCCACGGTGCCTGACAAACACAGTATTGATAATGATGTATAATTTTTAATTACTGCATATTACATGCAATATAATATATTATTGTATAAAAACTTATGTGACATTTAATTTAATAAAGAAATTAGAGGAAGTGATTTGTCGAAAAAAAAAAATTATGGGTCAAATTCCCAAAGAATTGTGAGGAACTTGCCCTATAGTTTAGTTATCAGAATATTAGTTTCGCCTAATTGCATAGCAAGGAGCACGAGATTGTGAAATAATTGTTTGTCCCTACTAATAAGTATTTATAGATTGAAAATTTTTAAGGGCAAATTATAAATTACAATTAAGAAGAGTTTAAAGTATAAGGGGTGTTTGTACCGATTGAATGGCGCGATGTTTTCATTTTGGCGATTAAAGGTACAAACTTATCAAAAATTGGCTATTAAAAGTTTTTTAAAGAAATCATTAGAAATTGTCATTAAATAATGATAATTTAGGATCTGAAATTATCAACTATTAGCCAATAAGGGTATGAAGTTATCGGTTTTTAACAAATAAGGGTTTAGTTTAATAGCGATTTCTAACGATTACATTAAAAAATCCTAAACTCTACAACTTTTAATAACTTTGGACCATTAATCGCCAAAGAGTGAAACATTGAACCTTGAATGCAAACACCCCAAACTTTGAAACCCTATTTGTAATTTTGCCCATTTCTATAAACACTTCACGGATCTCAACCTTTTCAATAAAGAACTCTCATGTGTACTAATCAATGGCAGCCTCAACTGATGATTGGAGTTGGCCATTTTGGGCTCCAGCCGTGAGAGCCCGTGCGCATCCCGTGTGTCGATCCCGTGCCCGTGGCCCGTGTAGCACACTTGATAAATGGAATGGGCACTGAACCAGGTTTAAGGTGACTGAGTCAGACTTTGGCTTACTGATTATAAGATCTGATGGGTCTGTGGCCCGGATTTGGTCAGATTGAATTTTTATTTTTGTAAATGTCTAAAATGTCAAGTCAAATATATTCGTTAATAAATTGTTTGAGGGTATTTTAATCCAAATTTATTTATAACTTGGCTCCTTTATCAGATTTTAATTTTTGGGACATAATTACCCTCCCAACAGTCATATTTATATTGGGATAAGTTTTGTTCAAAATGAATTTATAATTACTATAAATAGAAGAGGAAGTCTTACCAAATTTTTTCCAGAAAAAAATTCAATTCATCATAGAATTTATCTCCAAACCCAAACCATCAAACTTATTTTTAAACGAATATTTATGACCCTACATTGTAATAGTTGAAGGTAATTTTATTGTTTTAAATATTTAATTATTTACTCACTAGTTAAATATTGTATTAAGTAGTTAATTTTTTTAACCTTCATAAATTTCAAAAATTCCAAAAATAAATAAAATTATATTTGCATTATCTTGCTAGTCTACTAATTATTAGCATTAAATTAATCTTTGTGATTACATCTATTTCGAAATATGTACAAAAAAATGTATAATTGTTTACTTTTATGGTTAGTAAATTATTTCCAAAAGTATTTAATCTTTATAAATTTTTTGAAAATTCAAAAATAAATAAATTAAGCTGCTGCATTTTTAATTTTAATTGATAGTTAATTTATATCTTTGCTAGTTATTATGAAAAATCTAAGTCTAATGATATATTTGAATATCCCACCCAACCACCACAAATCAAATCCCCATAAAATGTATCCCATCCAAAATTAGTAGGACCAATTAATAATTTCCTTTTGCACCATAAAATGATCAAATTATGTTTCGATCTAATTAATCAATCATCGAACCCAATCAACACCCCCTCCATTTTCCCGCTATATCTCCGAATTCGACCACAAGATTGGTATAAACCGATCCCCAACACAAACTATACATCTAGATGTATGGTTTTTGAAACTTACAAATGCAACGGAAGATTTAATTTTAACATCAAAATCCTAGCCCTATGATCCTGGGTTTCATGAGCATGAAGAGATTAGAAAGTCATGAAGCAGAATTACATACCTTGAATGCCTATGATAGATTAACAAAGTAGATTTTCAAAAATCCAAGCCTTGAATTTTGACAATAACGTAATCGAATCTTCAAACTTCTCCTTAATCTTCAAATGCTGTGCCATGAATTGATCCAAGCCTTAGGTGATAAATGTAACCACCTCTAATGGTAATCCACACGCGAACGAATCCAAACACCTTCTTGATGAATTGCTGGAGATGATCCTCTTAATTATTGAATCAATATTCAATAATCAAAGCCCTAAATTATGGAATAATTTGGGAAGCCTTTTTGATTCAAAATCAAAATCAATCTCTAAGGTTTCATAGCAAACTTTAGAACAATGATGTGAGAGAAAAGAATTATGGTCTGCAAAAAGACTTGTATGATGACTATCACATATAAACCCTATTCAAAATAGGTTAAAAGTCCTTTGAGAATCCTTTTCCAATCCGCCCAAGGAAACGCGGTTTTACTAAAATTCGCCCGGTGTGCAGACGAACTGTGCTCCTGGCTCACGAGTTGTGCCACCGAAGTCGTGAAGAGGGCATCACGAATGATCCTAAGCCATTTTTCAGTCGTGTCATATTTATATTCTTCGGATTCTGTGACATAGGTTGCACTCGTGCTGGATTTTGTCACGAGTCGGTGATAATTGTCATGAATTGTGCTCCACTTCTCAAAAGTCAACCAAGTCAACGAATTTCTTGGAAACGCCAAAAAATCCAAACTGACCGGGCACGAGTCAGTGCCCTTTCCCAAAATTCCAAGTGTATTTGCAGCTCTAATCAAATTTGTCTCTTTGTGTGTGTGACCCAAAAGGAATTATATTGATGTTGGTAGCGAGTTCAAACATCGTGACCTCACAAGACATAAGGTGACTTCTAGCAAATCCAATATTATGTCCACCCAATTAATATAACATCAAAGCTTCGATTCCTCAATAGTTCCAATATCACATTCCCTTTCGGTCTATCACGAGCTCCAATCGGTCATTGAGTCATTGCTGGTCTATGCCAACCTCTATTCCGCTCAATGCTTTCTCGATTCGATTATGTCGACATGCAAATGCATTTGATCTCTATCAAATCACTTGAGCGCGGCTCACACATTTCATCAACATCATTCATCGTAGGTCCTAAGCAAACATCTCTCTTCATAAGAGGGACAAATCCCGTCTTGACTTATCATTCTTCCCCTACATGATTCCAATCGTGCTAACATAGCCCTTGATTGCTACTCTGATTGACAAAGATAGCAGACTATATCAAACATCTTCCATTTCACTGCGTGGAAGAAGTACACGAATGATAATCTCAATGTACTAAGGATTCAATAACACGATTATCATGAGATTTATTCATGACACATATGACTATTCGACCATGTCATAAATCTCATTAGCAGGTCATGTCCAATACTTGCTCTCTTCAAAGAAGTATCCATAAGTAGTCATGTGCATCACATGCATATAATCATCTCCATGATTATCCACTACCAACTTATACTAGTTGTTCTCAACAAATAGTGGGACACAGCTCAATATAATAAACATGCAAAACATATATAATGAACCAAATAATACTTTCTCTATATAATAAAATGATAAAGTTACGCATTACATAAAATGTGGTTTAGATAACGCCTGAGTGGCAACTACACCAACACTAGAACCTATCATCACACATAGAAGACATAGATGAGGGTGGGGAGGGGGATGACGATGACGATTTACAAGTCACCCACGAAATCCGCACAATTCCAAATACACATACTAACGATGTTGCCTCGAGTAGTGCACCTAATGGGGTAAGAAGTAAGGGTAAAGGTAAGGAAAAGACACAACCTATAATGTCCAAGTATGCCCATTTATATGATATAATAATTGTTGACGGTTAAACAAAGGCTAAATGGAAGATGTGCTCGAAGCTCTTAATCCTCCCTTATATGGCGCTTTATTTCATATTAGGTGTGCATGCCACATTGTTAATCTATTTGTACAAGATTTGATCCACTCACTAAATCTGTCACCAATAGCATCAACACGGCCTCCCATGTTATCGAAAATTTTGAACCAAGGTTGAAAATTTATGCCGATTTAAGTGACGCTTATAACATGAAATACAAAAAATCTCAAGTGTCCGAGGATATTAAGTGGAACTCAACATATAAAATGTTGAAGAGAGTTGTCGAATATAGGGTGGTTCTCACAGAATAATTTTCTAGTAATCAAATGGACTACAAAATTAGTGAGTATGATTGGTCGATATCTAACAAGCTTTTAGATTTGCTTAAACCTTGGTGGAGGGCAACCAAGATTTTTTTCGGGAAGTTATTATCCCACCTTCCATATTTTGTGTCATGAAATAAATGTCCTAGTGAAGTTATTAGGCAATTTAGATCACATGCCTGGTTAGGAGGTGCCGTTATGAAAATGGAAACTAAATTCACAAAATACTATGAACATTTTTCCGTAATTTCTCAATTAGCGACCATAATGGATTCTATTATTAAGCTCTCCTCATTAGGTGGCTTGTTTGATGAATTTTATGAGAACACGAGACCCGAGCTTAACGCATATGTTGTAAACACTTTGTCCAAGAGTAAATTGAGGGAAATTAACACAATAATATATCGTTTGTTCGATCACTATTGTAGAACAATAAAAGTACCAAACACAACATCTGAAAGAAAAGGGAGTGGAGCAACAAAAATGTTAAAAAAAGTATGGGGTTTAATGACAAAAGGAAAAACTTTATCCTCATCTATTATTGGTTCTCAAAGTGGTGTATATGAATTACACTAATACCTTAAAAGCCTATATTACCCATTAGATGTTGAAAGTTTTGAAAAACTTAAATGTACTACAATGGTGAAAATCGCATGCTAATATTTATTCTCTTTTTTCGGTGATTGCACGTGATCTACTTACCCTTCTGGTGTACACGATCGCATCGTAGGCTGCTTTTAGTGATACATGAATAGTCGTTACATTAAATCGAAACCAACTCAAACCCGCTTTTATCGAGAGATTGATTTGTATTGCGGACTGGGATGACGCGTAGTTGAGAAAACAAGGCACATTCCAAGATCTTAAGGACGATGATTATGAAAGTCTCGAATAAGACAATTTCAACGATGAGTTTTTGCGAGAAAGATACTATAAAAAGAAGAAGAATTCAACAAATTCAAACACTTTAAAATCAATAACAATATGAAATACGTAAAGATTTTTGAAAACTTTTAATATTTGAATACCATAATTAGTTTGAAAATTTGAGAACTCAATTATTTTCAAGACTTTGTTAAATTTTTAAATCATGTCATTTGAAGAATTGAAGAATTTTTGTTTTAATATTATGTTATTTTAAATTGTATCATTTGAATATAATGAAAATTCCTCCAAAAAAAGAGTAACTCTTGTGAAAAATTAGTTTTTTTTTTTTTCAAAATGTTATAAAAAATTAGTTTTCAAAACAATTCATCTCTCTTATTAGTTAGACTTAGTGCTTTAAAACTAATTTTTTTCTTATGTTACGAAAAAACTAATTTTTTGCAAGATTTTGACATTTTTTAAAGAAGAAATATATGCTATTTATCAACAAGTAAAAATTATTTAAACTAAATTATTTTTTTAAAGGTATAATTTATACCTTTTAGAAAATAATTTAGTTTGAATAACTTTTATTTGTTGATACCGTATAAACTATTGTTTTGTTATATCTATAAAACAACTAATTTTCTTATGTATAAGTGATTTTATATTTTAAAAAATAGCTAATTAAATACTAAATGACTTTTTATTTTTTCCATGTTTTATTTTTTCGGATTAAAAAAAAACGAGAAACCCGTTTAAGCCCGTGGATCTTCATATTCGGGCCAAACGGGCGGGCTTGGACGGGTTATATGGAGCGGGCCGGGTTTAGACCCGTTTCATGACACGGGCTAACGTGCTACTACCCGTTTCTCAAGCGGGTTTGGGGCAAACGGGCCAGATCGGGCTGCCCGTTTGGCCATCTCCACCGATGATGCAGCGGCAATAAGAACATGATTAGCTTCAACTTTAACGAAAAACTCTCCAAGCTTTTCGAAAAGTGTCTTGTATCATAGAACGACTGATAACGAGAAGGGAGCACATTGATGACAAGATCATAGAACATAGAACGACCGATAACGAGGAGGGAGCACATTGATAGCAAGAATACCACCTTCATAGAGAACAATCTTTACACCCCGTAAAACCAACTCCTTCACAAACTCCGTCCCAAAATAATGTCCAAAACCTTTCAAATTTGATCTTATAATCAAAACTCATATCAGTTCATGGCTTCTCCAGCCTTCACCCGGGTAACTATACATATTTAAGCATTCAGGGACGCAGAGAAGTGGATCAAGGACTCGATACTAGAAAAACTCACTCAAGGCATGGTTTGTACAGAAGCAAATTGCTCTAAAAAATTTTGGGTGTTGAGTGTTCAACTCAAAACCGCAAGGGATGAAAAATTGAAAATATGATTTGTATGCATCCAAATGCTGTCAAGTATAATAATGTACAAGGAACCTACAGCTAGCAGTAACTCCGTCCCTGCTGCATAACGAAACATAATCTCTACTGATGAAACTAATGATTCATGGACGATAACTTATCTGAGTAACGGAATGACAACAAGAATACATACCACCTCTATCGAGAAAAGCTTTTGCACCAAATAAAACCGGCTTCTCCATAAACTCCGGGATACGTGGAGCAGTAGCAGGGATAGGGTATTACTGGAGGAGAAGAAATCAACCATAATTACGTCAAAGCAATACAATGACATCAAGGCACCAAAATGTCATAAAATGCAGAAAGATCCACCTAAGGTATATATTTTCTTAGTCACAGAACCTTACATCGTGAAAACTGAAAATCCAAAGCATTATTTTTTTCTGATGTTTGAACTTACTGGTATTCAACTTTCATTATCAGTGGAGGGAACTAGCTCGATTTTTCAAGATGCATATAAGAAACTAATATTGGTATTCAACTTTCATTATCCGTCCTGAAATAATCTTCCTACTTTTTAGGTTATCAATACAAATATATTTTGAGCAAGAATTTGAGGTTAATTAATTATCCTAACATCTAAAAATTATTATTACTAGTACCTACAATGATGTATCAATAACAAGTTTTTAATTTTCATTAGGATAATTTTTTTTTTTCTTTTTTAAGAGGATCTAAACAAGCTCCTATATTCCCCCGTTTGATAATTAAATTAACCTAAATTTATTGTTCAAAATACATTCGTAATTACAAAAAAGTAGGAAGATGATTTCGGGACGGAGGAAGTGCTGCTAAGGAAAGTGCTGACACTTATTATTAAAATTGAGAATCATACAACCTCAGGTCATAAAAAAAAAAAAAAAAAAAAAAAAAAAAAAAAAAAAAAAAAAGAATTACCAAAATGTCTACAACCAAATGTAACCATAACCAGTACTATAAGTTAAACCAGATAAACCCTGACACCAAAAATCCGCCCAAAAACACAACCCTTGGGAGTTTATATAACTAACAAGATATAAAGAAAAACATACTTGAAGAATTCGTCGTCATAATCCCCAACATTATCAAACAAACAGCTACATCAACTGAAGTATTAGGCTCCCAAAAAAATTCACCCAGTAATCATAGTTCCAGCTCCTTCGTCCGTCAGTATTTCAAGAAGCAACGAGTGTTCCAGCCTTCCATCAATGATACTAGCCGTGTGAACCCCTTGAGCCAGAGACCTAACACAACAATTAACCTTTGGGATCATCCCACCAGCAACTTTCCCTTCGTCGATCATCTTTTTCACCCCCTTGATATCAATCTCTTTCACCAAGCTCCCAGGGTCATTTCGGTCCTCAAGAATTCCGGCCACATCAGTCAACAGAATCAACTTCTCCGCCCCCAATGCCGCAGCCAGCTCCCCTGCTGCTGTATCAGCATTTATATTATAAGGCTGGCCTAGGCTATCTGCTGCCACTGAGGCGATGACTGGGATGTGATAGTTATCAATAAGGGGGCGGATCACAGATGGGTCCACGTTGGCAATGTCACCAACGAAGCCGAGTTTGTTGGAGTTGGGTGAGGGGCGGGCGGTGAGGAGGCGGCCATCGATTCCGGATAAACCCACTGCTGTGGCCCCCGCCTTGTTGATAAGGGCTACAAGTTTCTTGTTTACTTTACCCACCAGCACCATTGACACAACCTCCATTGTTGGTGCGTCAGTGACACGAAGTCCATCGACGAAGACAGGCTGGTGGCCAAGGAGTTTAAGCCAGTGGTTAATCTCGGGCCCGCCGCCATGGACAAAGACTATGCGGAGTCCCACACAGGAGAGAAGGACAAGATCTGCAATGACAGAGGCTTGAAGCAACTCAGACTTCATTGCTGCACCTCCGTACTTCACAACAATGGTCTTGCCACGGAATTTCTGGATGAAGGGTAGTGCTTCGGAGAGGATCTTGACTCTAGTTTTGGCTGGGGTTGAATGTGGTTCTTCTTGTAACGCTTGGACCGATGATTTTAACCTTGTGACTAGAAATGGTTTCGTGTTGGTATTATTCAAGGGCCTTGAGATTGTGCTTGTGGAGATGTTGCATGGAAAAGTGAGCTTGAAATTTGGGAATATTTGGGGTTTTAGGAGAGGGGAGGAGAGAGGGAGGGGTTTGGCTGCAAACATCTTCACTGCCTGGTAAGGATTGCAACTGATGTGTTTTGTCTGATTGAATAAACAATAATTTGCTACACCTGCAAATATAGTACACCAATATCCATAAGTATTACTCTAGCAAAAACATTTCAAACGTGCCACTAATTCCAACTCATATACAAGTTCCCGACATGTATGCCAGCAATGTTTTTTACATAAACTCCATTTTAAAATTAAAGTGAGATAGTAATGTCATCTTGTAATTCCCCAATTGAGTTAGCTACAGGGATTCATCTATATTACTACTCATAAAATCCATAGTCGCGTACAGGGTTAAATCTTTCCCTTTTGGTCCGTGCAGGCCAAGAGTTCATTTCCATAAACGGCAAGTTTTTGAATATATTTATACCCTTATCAACTCCATATATTTACAAAAAAACCATTCATTATACCCTTATATATTCTCTCTCTTATTTCCTACCACACATTTAACTACTATTTCCCCCACTCATTCTCTCTCCTATTAAATATTTTTAACTTTTACATTCTTTCTCCTATTTTCTACCACATATTTAACTTTTACATTCTCTCTCCTATTCCCTACCACACATTTAACTACTATTTTCTATCCCACATTTAACTTTTATTCATTTTTTAAAAAAATTCTTAAGAAGCGTGAAATCCACCCCATATACCCATGGTCTGGGACGGAGGGAGTACTAATCAAAAGCCTTATCATAAAAGCATTAAGCATAGGGGTTTTAAAAACAAATAATACATATGCTCACTTACCCAATTTGATTATAAAATAGTGGAAACACATGCACGTTGAATGCATGATTATGAAAATAGAGTATGCAAAATAGAGCAATCTTTCATAGAATCTAAATATTTTGCACTTTTCACATATTAATTGATGCAAATCATGAAAAAAAACACATATGAGCTGCCAACCGCAATCCAAAACTGGCAACAAACAGAAAAAAAAAAGTAATGCCACAGACCTCAACAATAAAACACCCGACCATCAAAATATTAGAACCAATTAACAAACTTAACAAGAAAATGAATTGATTACAATATATTAATACTACATTTTCAATTTAGTTGTATTTTTAACTAAGTTTTTAGTCAAATTACACTGCTGCATTGCCCTGACACGTTCATTCAACTTGACCAAATAACATAGAATCGAACAAGACCATTGCATAACTAATTAGCACTTTGATCACTCAACCACCCTTGATAAAATGACAATTGACCTCAATCAAAATTTAGGTCTATCAATTAACTTGAAAGCAAGCCAATTTAAGCTAACAAAATGATCATTTCAATA
This sequence comes from Adenophora triphylla var. japonica, assembly GCA_022495995.1. Taxonomy (NCBI): domain Eukaryota; kingdom Viridiplantae; phylum Streptophyta; class Magnoliopsida; order Asterales; family Campanulaceae; genus Adenophora; species Adenophora triphylla. The sequence continues at coordinate 11,011 of JAFEMH010006030.1, forward strand.
TCAACCATTAAGAAAAATTGAAGCCCTAACATTTCACAGCTAAACAAAACAAATGGAGACAGAATGACGGAATACCTTAGAGATGGGGTGGAGACGCCGTCAAGAGGGATTGCAACTGATTAACGGCGGTCGGAGAAGGGATGTGGTGGCGCTGGAGAAGCTTAGGGTAGGGTGCGTTTTTTTGATAATTAAAGCCCTCCTTTTCTATGAGGCTCGTCACTCCTCCCAACTTCCCCAATTCGTTCAATTGGTGGGCACTGCACTTTCAATGTAGAAGGAAGACGAAGAAAATAAGAGAAGTAGAAGTAGAATGTGACAGCATTGGTGGCGCGGAGGGAAAAAAAAAAGGTAACAATTGCCGGTGTAAATGGGAAAAGGGGAGAGGGCGACAGGCGACCGGGGATGATGACGGCGGCCTGAGAGAGGTGGAGAGTGGTGGCTGATTGACCTAGTTAAGGGTCCGCTTCCGAGTTTTTAATGAAGAGAAAAGAAAGTGAGGGGAGGGAAAAGGAGAGAAAAGAAAGGAAGGGAAGTGAATTTAAATTCCTTCCGATGTGCTTCCGAGTTAGGAAGGAAATGAAAGGAAAAACAAAATTTTCTCTCCTCATGCTTCCGAGTTTTGGAATGAAATGAGAGGAAATAAAAAGAAAATGACTTTTATACCCTCCCACCACATCTTATTTAAAGTTTGGAATGGAGATTTTCTAATAAATGCATACACTTTTGAACATTAAAAAGAAACTGCCAACAAACCTGACAAGGTAAACATCAATAGGACCCATTGAGCTTCTAAGAATGATTCTATATCTCCTTTGTTGGTAGTCAACAGCCTGGTATATAGCACATCAATATTTTTCCAGACATCAGAAACATCACTGAAAAGCATAAATCATCATCCTTTACCCTGAATTATCAATGGATACTTTACTTACAGATAAATCTCCAAACAATATCAACACAAAACACTACACATCAGTGAACTAACCAAAAATCTCTGACCTAACCCCAGAAAGAATTATGGGGGATTATTATTAAAGTACAAATACGAGTTAAACTAGAAATCCATAGATATGTTTTCATCAGCTTCCAACATCATAACATAATTAATTCATACTTGGAGAATGCAATCAGCAAAAGGTTTCAGTAAACTCTAATGTGCTTAAATTGGGTACTACTGTGCTAAATGACAAAAATCCATCAGTCAAAAAAAAAAAACTTTTCCACATGAGAAAAGCACAAACCTTGAACACCAAAATGATAAACACCAGAATGATAAGGCAGAGAGAGAGAGAGAGAAAAGGAAGAATAATGCAATCTATAATTACAGCCCAAGAGGTTGGTTTAAAGGGAGATAGAAACCCAAAAAATAGATAAGAAAACAAATTAAGAAATGCATAAGCATGGAGGCAGTGGTGAATAATGCTTCTTCTAAAAAGAATAATGCTGCTCTATTTTTCTTTCCATAAGAACACGGATAAATGACTAAACTTCATGGTTATCAACCCGAGATCAGACTGGAATTCTACTTGAACGTTTTCTCAATAAATCACCAAAAGCAAAATATGATGCACATGTATCTGTTACTGATGGTGAAATGGTCAAATAGTGTTTAAATTATGGCTTAGCACCAGTAATGTTTCTGTAGAACAGACAACACCATTCAAGAAAGTGGAAAGAACCAAAGCACAACAAAGAATTCAACAACATTTGGAAAGACACCTCTGTCCCATGTACTAATATCTCTCAGCAATCATCAGAAAGAAGCTAAAAGTACAGTATACCTCAATTGGAGAAAAGGGCAGAATCAATCCATATGATCACAACTCAGCTCCTCAAAAATCTTGCTAGTTTTAATCGGGTAAAAACTGGCTTCCGTTTTTCTCTCTGAGTAAAGAATGGGACATATTACAAAAGGGCACTTGAAGACCAAGAGTACCCTAAATCTACTTAAAAACTAAGTGATACTCCCCCGTCTCAAAATGATTGCACATTCTTGTTAATCCGATATAAAGATTACATTTTTCAACAAAACAGACAAATTTTGCATGCTAAATCGCCTGTGAACAGAAAATGAAAACAAAACATTCCCAAATTCAACAGATATTGAAGGAATGAATTAAGAATAATCAAACACCACCACAAATGAGAGGTGAAATTGTCAGCGCATAGAGAGAGAAAACGCAGAATGCGCATAGAGAGAGAGAGAGAGGGAGAAGAAGAATGCGTGAATTGAAGCAGAGGTACTGATGAATGCGTGAATTGAAGGCAGAAAAATAGATGGACATACCTCTTCCATGAGCTTGACAACAATGGAGTATTGGTTGGCTTGGTGAGATGCAGAAAGATGAATGAATGAGAGAGGAGGGGTAGGGTTTTGATCGTTGATGAGTTGAATATGAGCAGACTATACACGATACATGAGGGTAGTAAAAGAGATTACAAAAAATATGTTGGGGTAAAATTGGGAGTCTAAGAAGGACAAACCTAAATTCCCTACGAGCAGCAAATTTCAAAAACTTAGATTAGTTTGGGCAATACTTTTTTAAATTGTGTTATTTAGGAAATTACCTTTTTCAAAAACAATATTTTGAGATTTTTTTTTATGATTCTTTGGTTTATCGATATTTTGCATTATTTTATTTTGCTTAAAATTGTACTTAAAAAAATAAAACAATCACTATTCCCAAAAATAGAGACATTTAATATATATTTTTAGCAATTTTAACAATTTAATAAGCCAAAAACTTGTAAAAAACGCATTTTTTTAACCTTAACAAAAAAAGTGTTTTTCATTCTCTCTCTAAACTAATGGACTCTCTCTCTCTCTCTAAACGCAAAGAGGACTTCACCACCACCGGTTAACACTCCAGATCTCTTCCACCTCTCTCTCGGCGAATACCGTGCGCCGTCGTCGGGAACCTCACCTTCCCTTCAATCTCCAGTGCTTCAATCGCCGAAAACCTCACCTTCGCTTCTCAGCGTGGAGCATCAAGAGCTCCAATTTCCTTGTAAGGCGATCGGCGACGGAGATGTCTTTCTCCATATTAGGTTCTTTGGGCATCGGAATTAAGAAAGAAATAATTCCGACCCAGACCAATGAAATCGAAATCGAAAACAGGGAACAGAGGAGATAACTGGTAACGTAAATAAATGAAGAAATTAAAGACGGAGCATACAAAGATGGAAATTCCGACCACAAAGAAGAAAGTCGTCACCGGAGCCCTAATTGAATTGTCAATGGTGCGTGTGGAAGAATAAGGACGAAGGGGTTGCTGGGGGGATTTAATGTGCCAGTTCCAGTGTAAACTAATGCCAGTGTTTGTTTTTTTGAGTGCCAGTTCATGTATTTTGGAGTGCCAGTGCTTGTGTTTTGGTGGGGGATTTGATATGCCAGTTCTAGTGTAAACTAAGACCAACTCATTTAATAATGAGTATATATCTAAAGTAAAAAGATTTAAAATGCTAAAAAAATAGTTGTATGGTTAAAACCAAAGCTTTAAAATGTTCAATGGGCTTCTTTGATTGTCTTGGATGAGATCCCTCAAAATCGGATCTCAACTTTGCAGTACAAAAATTAGATTGATGAGAGAGAGAGAGAGAGAAGGCAAGTAAAGAAGAAAACTTGTTAATTGCTGAAAAGTTAACTCTTAGTACCAGTACAAAGAATGAGATCAAAGAACAAATCAAAATGAGGAGACATACCTTTACAAATAAAATTAAACCCCACCCCCAATTAAATTACAGAATTATATACCTAAAACTTCAGATTAATCTCAACAAAAAATAATTAAAAATACCTATACATTATCGACTCGAGTCATAACCTTGTTCAGTATACTGGATTGGATTTGTTCCTGTCAGTCCATACTAGCTAGACGTAAAATGCTCTTGTTCTAAAGGGTATTCATGGAATCCATAGAAACTGACTTGGACGTGTCCATGTGATTAAGGCGACAAGTCCCAAGAAGGGCTTCCGGGAGCTCTTCTTCTGTGTTAGCCTGCAGAATTTGATATTTTTTTTAGCGTCTGAAATGCGATTTTGTTGAGGATAATCAACTGTAAATTGCTACAAGTGACAAAAGTAGTTAACTTTACCTGTATCAAAAAGGCCATTTCTATGACCAGATTGTTAAGGTATCCGAGTACTAGACTGACTACACCTCTAGCCACTGTGGACGATCCCACATCTATATCAAGCTGAAAATACATACTTTCCGTGTTAATACTTTATATATCATGAATTTGACCCACAAAGTTAAAAATTACCATGAGATGGACGAGATAATATTTCTTTTAGTTTATGGGTGTGTGTGTGACTAAGGCTTTGCTGTTGTAATGTGTGTGAGAAAGAGAGAGAGAGAGATTAAAGATTTGTTGTTGTTGTAGTATGTGTGTGTGGATGTGCAACTAAGGCTCTGTTGTTGTTGTTGTTGTTGTTGTTGTTGTTGTTGTTGTTGTAATGTGTGTGTGAGAGAGAGAGAGAGAGATTAAAGATTTGTTGTTGTTGTAGTATGTGTGTGTGGATGTGCAACTAAGGCTCTGTTGTTGTTGTTGTTGTTGTTGTTGTTGTTGTTGTTGTTATTGTCCTTGTTTGTTGTTGTTGTTGTTGCTGTAGAGTGTATGTGTGAATTACCTCCAAGTAGTTCTTTCCTCGATGGTAGTTGACCTCAAGCGCTTGACCCACTAAGCCAGCTTTCTTTCCGACACTCTGCTTAACTATCCATGATCCCTACAACAACACCCACCAAAATACTCGATTCTTGTCACCAATAACATATAACAAGCAAGAAAGATAAACAAGATCCATTATTGATACGGAAAAGAACTTAAAACTCATGCTATCACCATACCTTGGCAATGTGGGGTATGAGTTTGAACCTTGAGTTCCTAAAAGCATCATCTCCATTGACAAAGCGTTCCAGCAAAGGACATTCTTCCAACGGAGTTCTAGTCATGTAATATAGAGCTAGACTGTATGTAGTGGTGCCCGGTACCTGATTCAAGATTATAAATACAATGAATATGCCGATACCAAATGATCTTACGGGGTTAAACCATTGCCCCATGAGGTTTGGACAAGTATCACTGTCCCTTGAGGTTTGATACCAAATGATCTTACGGGGAAGTGATACTGGTCCAAACTTTGGGGGTGGAAAGTGAAATTAACCATGGTCATACGTGATAACATAATATTACAGGGATGAAAATATTACCTGTATGTTGATTACGAAGAAAAATTCTGGCCCGCCTTGTGCTGCATATTTCTGCACCATAGGGTCAAAATTATTACGAGAGATTTACAATATATATTCAGTTGTCAAATTGCATGTGTACTGTATTTGAATATGGGAGCCATAGATCTGACCTGAACAATGCCGCCAGGACGGCCAGCAAGATCATCTTCACGTTTGTCAGATTTTAGCCAATCTGCAGCAACCATTTCCATCAAGCTGCCTTTTGCCTTGATCTGATTGGTTAAATGACAAACAGACGAGTGTAAAAAAAAAAACACTTTTTTAGATTGAACTGCATGTAAGGTAACTAAGAAAGAACCTTTTTATGGTCTTCAAGATAATTATCGCCACGAATCAAAAACGTTGAAGGATCAGCAGTTGCCCAACTGCAAGGCAGTTGAAAGCTTGAGTCTTTAGGAAAAGTTGCCCCGTAGCAAAACGACACATTATTCTCCCAAGCCACTTCTTGTAAATCCATATAACCCTTCTTCTGAACTGGAATGAACAGAACATAAAGATTTAAGAAATTAAAGAATTAATAAAAAATTAATCACCCCTAATAGTAGGGCGGACTAACCTGCAAGATCATGCAACTTTTTGACGAAATTTGCTGCCGACGACAGTCTTTTACAAGGGTATGGTTCTTGCACATAAGGGTGCTCTGGACTCTGATCAGACGTCCATTCATGCTCTAATTGCTCGTCATCGGACGGCTCAGGGACATCGAAAAACTCATCAGAGGCATCATTCAATCCCAGCAGACTTGAAGAACACGAGAGGGGTATATGCGTCTCGTCTTCTAGTTTGGCCTTCTCCTTCTTTTCCGAGTCAACTTCTGCTTTGACATCCTCTTTCTCCTCTTGAGGCAACCCAACGTCTCTAGAAACTTCCCCTAACGAAAATTCAGTAGTATAGTTCCCTGCTTTTGCTTTAAACATTTCTCTCAGGGCTATACACAAAGTCAAATATCGCCATTAGAGAAAATCATCATTTCCAGCAGTGTATGTGATGCAGCGGAAGGAAGGATAAATATCAAACTCTAAAACATCAAGATGATACCCTAATCTACTTCTAATCATAAAAATACTACTCCCTCCGTCCCAAAATGAATGTCAAAAATTTCAAATATTCTCTTGATCAAGAGCAAATTTGAAATTTTTTGGACATTCATTTTGGGACGGGGTCGGGGGGAGTACCTATTAAAAATTAATTCCAAAAATAACAATAAAAAATAACAATAATTAAAATTAAATTCTGATGTATCATAATATTTCTCTGCATCAGTGTGTGTGTGTGTGTGTGTGAAACTTTTGGTACCTGCAACTCTAACAAGCATATTGATGGTCATGGATCTACCCGATGCTTTCGTCATGTAAGATTTCCAGAATTTCCAATCAATGGCGAGCATGTGTTTGACAACAGACTCTTTTCCTTGGTTAACTGGTGTTACCACATAACCGCCACCTGTATAATAACAAGGCACAAAATAAAATAAGAAAACTAAATAAAAGGCTCTGTTTTATCATCCAAGGTTTCATACATAAAACATGAGTTACTTTTTAAGGTAGCACGAACATAGCCAGGCTGCGGTGTACACTTCCTGTGAAATACAGAATGGTATAGGATAACTGCAGCACAACCAGCAAAAATAACTAAGCAAATGTTGAATTATTGAAGTTTTATATATGCCGTAAATTTTGTTTCTTGTTCATGACGAAAAATACATTCAAATTTGAATTACCATAAGTTCCATCGTCTTCCCTTCTCCAGTAACGTCGCAACAGTAAATCTCTTTGTTTCATTCCCCTGCATACCATTAGGTGTCACAAACTGTGTGATATAATAATAAGTATATAATGCTCAATAAATAGGTTACAAGTTTGACCATGGTAGGCAATCTTTATAGAGTAGCAAGTGAATTATATCGGTATGACCATCGAGGTGCTCGACCAAACTGCCTCGCTGGGAAGCGAAATCCCATCTGTAACCAATGAAAAGAAGACAGTGTAATCCTTCATTCATTCACACACACATATATATAAGGTTTAATTTCATTTTCAACCACTGTATTTTGGCCCGAATTCCATTTTAACCATTATACATATTTTTTTTTGCATGAAAACACTAATACTCAGCCCCCAAAAGTTAACTTTGTTAGATTATAATGGATGAAAACCATTAGTTATTCACACTTCCACCCTAACATATGAAAGTTTAGGGGGTGGAAGTGTGAAAAATTATAAATTTCCGTCCATCATATTCTAACTGGATTAACTTTTTGGGGTTTGAGCAAACATTTCCGTAGTATAGTAGTTTTTGTGCAAAAAAATAAGTATAATGCTTTTCGTGCAAAAAAAAAAAATGAAATTAAACCTATATAAAATGAAAAAAACTTCCAGCAATCGTACTCTGATCTGGAGGGACCAAGAGACATGAGGGTTCGAAAAACGGCTTCTGAAGTTCCATCAACCACACCAACGGCCATGATGGCCGGGTGATCATCCCAATGCTGAATATAAACAACACAAGTATTTAAGAAAAAGATGCATTTATTAGTTATATCTTTTTTTAAACCATTATTTATATCTTTAGAGAACTAAAAACACATACCCTTCCACTTGAATCCTTATCTTTTGCTTCTTTAAATAGACGTAACCCTGAAAAGAATATGTCAGAATATAATAAAATGATGTCACTTAAAAGTACCCAATTTCCTTACCATTTTGGCAACCAAATATTTTCCAAGGTGAAGGTGATAAGACATCAGATGTCATAGCATCAACATGCATGGATGCAACGGAAGTCCAGTCCACAAATTTCTTATGGACTGTTCTTGACGAATCGCTCAATCTGTTAGAATAAGTTCAATTCTGTTATACAAGTATCAAATAAAAGAAAACCAAACGGAGGAAAACAACAACAGGTATTGTCTTCTAGCGACTTTCTTGAAGAATTATTATTCTTTTTGGAAATTCTAATACACATAATGTTTGGGTACCGTGAAATTAAATTTCTTGAACAAGAAACTGATAGCTATATAGCATAGGCATATCAAGTTGCATACATCCTCTGTCCCACTCAAAAAGTTCTACTTTCTATTTGAGATTTTCCACTTAAAGAGTCATGCGTGAAGCATTAAGCTAATACAAAAATGAATCCAAATATAACCTTGTTACATTAAAGCTTAAACACTGGGAATTGCTAGTTTAACGTTCATAGTTAAGGGCATTCAAGTAAAAAAAAATCATTCTTATGGTTTACCTAAATGGTTGCCATTTTCTCCTTGCAATAGAATTGTTTCCAGGTTTTAATGCAGCATCCTGTAAAGAACGAATCCATCTTGCTGCTTCCTCGGGACTGGTTGCTCCAAACTGTAAACAAAAATATGAGGTCTATGTACCAAACTTCGTAAATTGGCAGATTACAAATGCTTGAAAAAACATTGGCAAACCTTAAGCTGATCGTTGTGATTAGAAGTGTTATAGAGGGTAAAAATGAAGAAGACCTGTACTTAAAAAAGGGGAGAGATCAGTAAAATGTGACAAATTAATGTTAGTAAAAACAAAAAAGTACTCCTTCCGTCCCAAAAAAATTAATTGGACATTCATTTTGGGACGGAGTGAGCAGTAGATATCACTTAAGCTACATACTTTTCTCTTAAAGCTCTCTCTTCCATTATCTGTGACCCTTATGCAGGAGTCTACTATTGCACTTCTCAGTGGTTCCTGACAGAAAGATTGAGTCTTGGTTAGTAGCTATCGTAAAAGTACTTTCCTCATCTTAAAAAGGAAACCATCCTAGTTAGATATTGAAGAAAAAAAAAGAACAAAATCCATATAAAGAGGATTAAAACAAACAAAGGTGTTAAGTACAAAATGAGACAAATTCATCCTCTCCTTTTTCTTAAATCATATCCAGAACAGAGTTACTAGAATGCCATGTATTCTAAGCACATGATACCAAAACAACGCTAATGTAAAACAGTCCATTGGAGAATTGCTGGAATATCAAACACTTGGGCAACAAAATTTATTTATCAAAATGGAAAAGAATGCATTTACCGATATAAAACCATAGCATTGAAGATATTAGATATCATAAGCCGATCACATCCAGGAGATATTACAAAAAAAAAATAGAAATTAGGCCAACAATAACCAGAAAATGGAATCGCTAGAACACCAAGAATATAACAATGATCATGCACAGGCTAAGAAAGGAAACAAAGAAAATGGGTTTTATCTTTACAAAGAACACACAGTTAAGAGATTATTATTATTATAAGAGAAAATAAAACAAGCAGCCTAACTGAATATTTGGGGAAAATTATTATGAAACCAAACCCAATATTATTACTACTTATGTCCCAAAATGAATGCCCAATAAAATTTTCATTTTCTTTTGATTAAGAGCAAATTTGAAAAAAAAAAAAATTGGTCATTCATTTTGGGACGGAGGGAGTATTTCTCATTCAACATAAGGATCATTAATAAAGATCATCATTCAAAATCCCTAACTAGCAACCAGACACCCCCCCCCAACACACACACACACACCATTTTTTTTTTTTTTGCAGAAAGTAGGGTTATTATATAAAAGATTAAAATCCAAAATATTTGGACTTTTAATCAAAGCCTGACATAAGACACATTGATGGAACACACATACAGAAGGGATAATCAATAAATAATCAAAATTCAAACTTTATGACTTACAATCAATCAATGCATGAAATCACACACACATTGAGAAAAAGAAAAAGGGAGGGATCAGAGATGGAAATGAAATTTACCTCTGTGCCTGATGTGGGAATGGATTTGAAGCTTTTGAGGCAATTATCTTCAAGAATGAAGTATAATTTACGTGAATATTGTAACCCCAACCTGTTGAAACGAATTAGATAAAGCCACCCTTCCATCTTCCCATCAGACATTTGGATACCCATTTCTATTCAATTTTTGTTAAAAAAAAAATACCCCCTCCCCCTTTTTCCTCTTCTTCCTAATCAAAATTCTCCCCAAAAATCAACAACTAAGAACCCATTAAATATAAAAATCCAATCTTTATTTCTTCAAGAAAATACCCACAAGGTTGATTATGTGTATAAATTTAATGCAGAGAAAAAAAAAAAAGAAAGAAAGGAAATTAGGAAGAGAAGATTCCCTGATTCCACCGGAGGGGAATCAGAGAATCAATTAGAGAAGCACAGAACAAAGTTTAACTTTTTTCCGGCAATGTTTTCAAAAGGAAATGATTTTTTTTTTTTCCTTTTTTCTTCCTTCTCTCTCTCTCTCTCTCTGTTCTTTCTGTTTTCAAAAAACTGATTTTAGTGTTTATACCAAGAACAGAGGTTATTATGAATTTACCCTAAACACTCAATGGCCAAATAATTAGGTCCTTTTCCTTTATTTTAGGCATATCATGAGAAAATACATTTGTTTTTCCAAATTAAGCTATGAGGTTTAACGGCTGAGAAAAAGTTTTATATTCTCTGAAAAATATGTAGAGAAAAAAAGGGAAATAATGTTATATTCTACTTTTCTTTAGACACGATGGTTAAAAAAATGTAAATATTGTATGTACAAAAAATTAAGTTAAAAGAGAGAATGTGCGTAGAAAATAGTAAATGGAGAGTTGTCGTGGGTATGTGATTGAGTCACATTAAATTATCTTTAAAATAAATAATCATCGTTATAATTTATATCATTTCTTATTGTCGTGCTTTCTTCAACTACTTTTAGAAAATTATTTAAGATATAATCATAATTAAACTACTATCCGATCTTTTATTTAATTGAAACCTATAAATAGTGCAAACCCCATGTTGATTACTTCCAAATTGAGCTTAGTGAATACTCTCTCTAATCCAAATTTATGGTCATTTTAGTCCACATTATATATAATAAATGTGTTTTACTTATTTATACAGTCATAAATAAGTACATTAAAAACACTTTTTATTTGAAAACATAACTTTTATTTGAAAAATAATAAAAAAAAAAATAAAAAATTATACACCAAAAATAAGTGCATTAGATTCTCTCTTAGCTTGTAAAGGGAGGAGACATCAACCAACTATCTATACACCATTTATGTTTTCTTTCAATCATTATTACCTCTATATTTTCACTTACAATATTTCACATTATAATAGGTACAATAAATAATATTTCATTCATCCCGGACATAAATTTTCATTTTAAGTATTCCATTTAAATAGACACATACCTAAAATGAAAATTTTTTAATATTTTTATTCATAAACCCAGCATGTCATCTTGTGATAAGCTATCCATTTACTATTATTTATCCCACTTTCTGCCTATTACTAGCTCACTTTTCCTCTTTACATGATATTTCTTTCTATTACTCACTCTCCTTAATTCTTCTGCAATACTAATTTTGTGTCTTTTTTCGTATGAAACGAAAAAGGTATATTATACTTCTTTTATTTCAAAATAAATATTTATTTTATGTAGCAAACGCTCTACATTTTTTTGAAGTGACACTCTACATTTATAAAAATTTAAAGTGAAGTATCATTATTATACCCTTTTAAACACTTTGTCTTTTTCAAGTATATAATGAAATATGAAGAAAAAATTGATTAAAATAATTATTTACGTACAAAATAGCTATTTGCTTAAGGATAAAATTATCAAAAAATAAATAAATATTCATTTAGAGACAGATAAAGTATAAATAAATAAAAATTAATTGTTGATGTTTTGAAGGAAATAAAGGGCAAAATATTAAAGCTAATATTTTAGAGTATGCTTTTCCTTTAAGCTCATTCTTTGGTTTAAATACTCCCTCCTTCCCGATAGAAGCGTCACCTTTTTAGGGGTGGCGCGCAAATTAAGAAAAAGTGTGGGAAGTAAAAATGTTGTGAGTATAATTTAAAAATAGGAGAGAGAATTAGTGGAGGAAATAGTGAATTTTAAAAGTGTTGTGAGTGTAGAGGAGAGAGAATTAGTGGAGGGAATAGTGGATGGGATAATAAAATATTAATAAAAGTTTCCTTTTTAGGAAAGGGTGACGCTATAAACGGGACGCCATTTTGGGTAAAAAGTGACGCTTCGGCCGGGACGGAGGGAGTATGTGCTATGTATCCATGAAAGATTGGTTAGGGAGCGGTTGGCAATTTTTTTTAATTTTTTTTTTAGCATAGAGGGAATGACATTGCCCTCCCTAGCATAGCTAGGCGCCTCTGTGAAGTGCATCAAGGGGGGAGCGGTGAAATGTGTTGATCCCCTTCTTTTTAAAAGAAGAGAGAAGAAAAAAAAAAAAGAGAAAAAAAAAGAAAAAGACAAAAAAAATAAAAAATTAAATTAATATAGAAGATGACTTGTAAGTAACAAACTGCCTTATGGAGGACCAAAAAGAGATGTTTTTCTCTTTGCCTTTTTGATTAAAATAAGGTATTGAATCAAGGAGGCCCCACCAAAATGTTGATCAATATCCATCTCATTTGATTCCTTATTCTTTCCTAACAATCGAATAAACTTCTTTTTTTTTAACGAGGTTGATTTTTTAAAATATTAGGGTTAAAGTTGAAAATTCCAATCTAATTTTATGTTAAGTTATTGACATTCATTAGAAAAAAGTAACGAGTGAACAATATATTAATTAATTTTGTAATTAAATCAATAACACACATCACACATTTGTTGTTTCCGTTGCACGAGTATTAAATTGATATTCTGAAATATTAAGTGGGTCGAAAAAGCAGTTTACTTAATAACAATCTCTCTCCCACTATTTGTTGATGCATGTATTTCTAGCGAAACGTGAAAAAAAGAATTGTTATGATTTAAATTGATAGACTTGTTAATTTAAGTGAGATCAAATTGCCAAAAAATTGAAATAGTTATCGAATCGATCAATCTCAATCCCGAAATTGAAAATCCATAGAACCAAACAATTTGAGACCAAATTAATATAGTTTGAAACTTTAAAAATCAAAAATATATAATTCAAAACTTTAGAAATCGAAAATATATTTCCGATATTACCCTTATACCGAACTGTCCCATACTATGTCATGCTCACTAGGGTGTAAATGGTTCGGGTTTGGGGAAATTTACGTACCGAATCACTAGTTATCGGTTTAGAAAAATTTCAAACTGAACCGAAACATGAAAAATTTCAAAACAAACCATACGGTTTGGTTCAAACTACGATTCATACCGCAACTCATTATCAATTTTTTTTAATTTTTAGTGATCACGGTAAAAGACCGAAAGATGTAGGTGTTTAAAAGGAAAGTCGGAAGAAAAGAGAGATCGAGGAAGAACAACACTTTATAATGTCGATCGTGGAAAGAACTTGTTTATTTACGTGTCGCAATGGAAATAACAAATGATAAAATTAATATTAAATTAGATATAAAAAGGGGATTATGAGTATTCTACGTAATGTAGTTTTTTCTTTATTAATCAAACAATAAATGTTAATAAATATACGAAAATATTAAATAAGATACAAAATGAGGATTAGAATTAGTTTATGTAATGTGATTTGATTTGATGGTTTTATCTCACGGTTCATTTGGTGGTTCAGTCTCGCAATCTCAAACCGCAGCTTGATTTGGTTCGATGCGTTTTGGTCGAGGGCCAAACCACAAATTAAAACGAACCATGTGATTTGCTAATATTTGAGACCTAACTGAATCATTCATATATTTGAAAACCAAACTAAACCGCATCATTTGATTCAATTTAATCTCAAACCGTGATTTGAACAAAAACAATTTCGCCACCATGTGATATAATTAATGCATGAACATGTGTTGTGAGAAAATAGCTATATATGTTGAAGCAAATGATAATTCCCAAGCACAAATGTGCAATAAAACAAATGACATGCTTCTACCATCAACGTTTTTTAGTAAATATTATCAAATCTGCCCTTTTCGACTCAAATCCAGATATAACATCATTTTCAACGAATAAACTCAATTTAGCCATGTGGGGCCCAGGTCTACTTCAGCCGTGAAACGGCTGCAGTGAATCTCATATATATCAAATTAATCTTAACCATTAATGATGGTCGTGACAATTTGGGAATCGTTGCTTGCTGCAGGAAAGCAAAGGGCCATGGAAGCAGCTCAAAATCCGCCATGGCGGTACAAGATCATTTTTCCAGTTTAGCACACACATGGTACGCCAAAAGTCGGACTTAATAATATAATTAAACACCAAATCCGCCACTTTAATTAATTGAACAGCTAATTTTCCATCCCGCCGAATGCACAAACCAAGGAATTTTCGGCAAATTAAACAATAGTTTTCTCAAATCCTATTCATAACCCTACCATTAACTATAAACCCATGCACTCATCTTATCCACTGCTCCCTGTTTCATAATCATATTCATTGCACATAAACAAATTTCTCTCTGTTTAACGACCACGTTGTTAAACGTACCTTAACTACAATTATCAATGGATTTACGCTACCAAAGTCTCTCGTTTTCATTAAACTATTGATTAAACCCTACAAGAAAAGCACACCAGCATCAGATTCTATGTTCTAAAATACCTTTGTTTAAGGACATTGTTCTTGCAGCAACAGCACCGACTATTCCACTATGTTTACTTGTATAATCTTCCCCGATAAAGTTGACTTTCAACATGTCACGCAGTCACACACACACACAGAGATCGAGAGAGAGAGAGAGAGAGAGAGAGGGTAGAGGCCTGGTGGATTAGAAAATTAGAATGACAACGACGTAGTTGGCTAATTCCGTACAAGAAAACCATAGTTTGGGCCGAGGGGTAAGAATGACAACGACGTAGTTGACCAATTAAGTTAAAGCACACCATAGAAAGAGTCATAAATCATTAAATGAACCAAAAATGTTTTCTAAAATAGGCTTGGTGTGGTTCTAATACTTGTACTTCGCACACCATACAGCCCAAACTGAGGTGCTCAACTGTATCACTACGGAGGGAAGTTATCAAAAAACTTAAACCTATAACAATCTGATATTAGGACAACATTGTGTCACACAGTCATACCTGGGAACTACCAATATATTTTCTTCATTTTCGAATCGATATATCCATGTGGATGTAAGCTAAGGAAGCAACGAACAAGAAGAAAAATACGGATGCCAGCATCAATGGCTCTGCAAGCATGAAAACTGGATGGAAGTTGTAATAAACCTGCATAAAAGTGGGAACGTCATTCCGGGACGGAGGAGTAATAACATTCAACGAAATAGGTTACGCCGGGGGTAGATTTCTGTTGAAGACATAATACAACATAAAAGTGTGTTAAACTGCAACAAGCAGCAATAATTCTCTTGATGCACGCACAATTAGATTACTTTATTCCTTATCAGCAATATATGTGTAAGCTTGGAACTCTAAGCTAAAGATTGGTCCAACAAGATCAAGAAACTATACATGTTCACAATGGCAAGTCTTTGGGCTAAAGATCTCCCTGCACCATAAATGTGGGGTGGGTGGAATTTGAGGACTCCCAGAACCAGGGCAAATATATTAGTAAAGGAATCTCAACCTCCTAACTGATTGTCACCAGATATGCACCAATAATAGTACTGAGCATTTCTTTTTTCAGTATTAATCTGGCATTTCTACCAAACAGGGGCGGATCTAGGCTTATTTGAGAGCCCACCTCAAAGTTCAGAATTTTCAATTTTTTTTTTTTTACCTAAGTCACCGACTATATAAGCCCACGCGGTTCCAAAATCCTGGATTCGCGCCTGCTACCAAACAACCCCAAAATGTGCTCTATAGCTTTTATTAAGCGTCTTTCAGCCTAAAAGTTGAGTTGGATATGGGTTGCAGTATTAGCATATCCATCAACAACATACCCCAGACCCTTGTCCAAGTTGCAAGTAAAACTGTAAAAGGTACTGCTACTTAAAGAATTTTAAATGGCTGTGCTTGCATGGCCAAATGGTACGAAAGATTGCACTGTCTTCCATTATCCATAGAGAGGTACTACCTCTGTCCCAAAATGAATGTCCAATTTATTTTTTTCAAATTTACTCTTGATCAAGAGAAAATTTGATATTTTTTTGGACATTCATTTGGGACGGAAGGAGTATCAAGGAACTAAACCTCATTCGCATAATTTGGCCCGATAATTGATGTAACCCTGAACACCTGGGTTGTATGCTAAAGTTCAATCCGAAACTGGATTATAGATATTTTATTGCCTACATTAACTTCTCAAGTCCAATAAGCTATTTGCAATTACCTGGAAACGGGAGTTGTGCTCAGGAACAACATTGTTCTTTTCCAAAACCACCGTTGTCCTTCCGACTACGTCCAGGTATGAATAACTGGTCTGCAGATATTCAAAAAACCATCGGGAATTTTAAATATACAATAATATCTAGAACATGTCCTCTGAAGTAGTAAACCAAAATAATCCATCTTAAACACAAAAGAGCAAGTCTAACTTTTCATGTAAACATAATCACCATAAGTTTTGTTTGCTGCTAAGATAGAATAATGGACCAACAAAATCAAATGACCTTCATGTCGCACACATGTCATCTTTTCTAATGTAAAAATTGTTTATATGTATAACAAACTCAATACATTAAATAAATAATACCTGCAGACTTTGTTCCACGGGGAAAGGAACCACAGCAGACGGGTTTTTTGATCCCTCAGGGAGCACAACCTGAAACGACAGTACACTTTTTACAAAACCACCAGAAAAGAAATGTGAAATCAAACAATAACGAGATAATGCACAGACGGACAGATACGGTACTGTTCCACCAAAATAAAAAATATAAGTTCATAGTACTGCACCCACTTTGATGGTAATTTTGTCTACCACAGTATCAACAAGTGGACATCCGAAGCTGAAGTTGAGGTAGCGCCTACCATCATCTGACTCAAACAGGAAGTCTTCCAACGGTAACACATATCCAATGATGAAAGTGGCTTTCCAGCCACCAAACAAAGGATACCGTGGCTCTATTTCCAGTTCAGACTGCAATCATAATAAATGCAGTAAGATAACAGAGATACAGAGAGTTGTTTCTACCATTAACTATCTTGAGCGTGTATTCTGGGCCGCACATGCACGCGAGTGGTAGGGAAAGCTGAGATCATTTGTCAATAAATTCAGTAAGAAAAATAAATATTAAATGAAAAGTGTATGTTGATAGGTCAGCGCCTGTTATGTCAAATTTGAATGATTAAAGGAGGCATGCAAAATCATCTCAACCAATGAGTATAAACCATGAATGAGAACACCAAACAAAGGTAATACATAACTGGCTACCCTTCCGTATCCCAGCCTAAGAAAACAAAAATATTAGATTTCGGGACAGTAGCAGAGCTTTGTGTCAGCAAAAAAATAAAAAAAAAAGAAGAAAATGGCCGGTTAGAAAGTGGAAAGACCTTATATCCCTGTCATAACCTCAAAAGTATGAATTTGGTGGTAGTGGCAGAGCCTAATGTCAGCAGAGGGCTTTTAATGCAGCAACAAAATTATACTTCATGGAAGACAAAAAATAATCATATCCCCTCAAACGTTTGGCTACTTAAACAAATCAGGATATGTCCAACCCACAAATCATAGCCTCACACTCACTGACTTTCTTCTGTGAACTGTAAGTCACTGCTATTTCCGTTCTCTAATCTCTACATGCACGCCCCCCTTCTTATTAGATAAATAGACGACTTCACTTTCTTTTCAATTCTGGTAGAAGCATTCCTTTCTCATTCTTTCCTCTTTCACAGAACTTAGTTGCTTTTCTTGGTAAACAGATATATTTGGTATATCAGTTTCTTTTTTCAATAAATATTGCCTATTGCCCACTCTTTGTTCTTATAAATGCTATATTCTTACAAATTATCTACTGTAATGCGAAATTGAAACATAATTTTGGAATAAAAGATCATATCATAACAATTAAGGCTTCATGACAAAGTTGGGTGATCAGAAGAAGACAGGTGAAATTAACTTCCAAATTAAAGTCAAACACAAAATGGAAACACCGAGTACACATAATACTGACTGACCAGATGCCTTCTCTCCACTAGCCTCATATAAATGCAAAATAAAAAAATCAAAAAAAATCCAATAACTGAATGGATACTGCCTCTGCTCATTCTGTACTTTACTGGACGCAACACTATGACGAGAAGAAAACCCTGCCTTGAAATAAGAGAACTAAGTTTTTCCTTGGTCTAAATTCTTAAAAAGAGGCCTTTTTAACAGAACCACAAAAATAGGCCAGACGAAAAACCACAGTATGTGATAGCAAGAGAGATATAATAAGTACCTTGCTGGAATCAGAACGTAAATGTGATGAAGAGATGTTCCCTATCCCGTCTCGGTAGTAAACAGAGTGAACCCTTGGGGGTAGCTTTGCTAGAAGATGCTTGAATGAAGAAACACCACTCATATGTGGCTTAGATTGATATTCAACCCTGCATAAAGCATGTAAGACTTCAAAATGATGATCATTACATTTATTTTATCAAACTAAAGCATACACATAATCGATGTTCAAGTCTTTTGCCAAGGCTATTGGTTTGCTAACAACATTCCAATAAAAATAATAATAATAAAAATAAATCTTCCTGCTCTTCTTACATCATGGTCTTCACTGATGACTAAAAGTGTGAAATAAAGGATCAACCCCATTAATAAAACTTGGAAAGTATAATTGAAAAAGATAGTAAGCTCAGTATATACAAGTTTTCCTACGCACAATGGTAGAAACTTAAAAACATGACATGTATTACCTTACAGTCTATAAACTAAGTGACGCAGCGTAGCGTATACGTCACCAACAAAACACCTACGATACAATGAAAAGAAAGCAACACAATTCCGTTGATTCAAAGAATACCCGGTAAAGTGCTAAAACAAGAACTCTTGTTCTGTAAAATTTATTTCATAAACATCTTCCCCTTAACAATACAGACCTTCTCTCTATTTAAACTAGATAAAATAAACCTCTTCAACTGATATTCATGGTACTTGAACAAGTATCAGGAGCAATGAATGACCTTTCAGTAGGTTGGAGGGAATACCAAAATGCTAGAAGATAAGGGAAACATTATTAAAAGAAAATAATTATTAAAAGTGACATATAACCATGAAAGCTATGCAGCTTCATCTCCATCATTCTTCCCCACGTCGAGGCGATTCGTCCTCGAATCGGAGTCAGCTTCATCTCCAGAAGAGTTTTCTCCAAAGTAAGGCACTAAATGTTTGACATTGAAAACATCTGATGTGCGCAGATGGCTTGGCAGGCGAAGGCGATATGCATTAGGATTGATCTTTTCAATTATTTCCACCGCCAATCTTGCGAGACGAAAGCTTATTAAACTCATGTGCCGGATACCTGTCCTTGGTCAACACCGCCCATACTAAATCTCCAACTTCGAATTGAACATCACGACGATGGGTATCTGCAGCAGCCTTATAACGAGTGTTGGCATCCAAAATGCGAGCCTGAGTATCTGCATGAATTTTCTGCAGATTAGTAATGAAGTCAGAAGCTTGGTGGTTATCTGCAGTGTGTGGCGGCAGCATTATGAGATCCACAGGTCCCCTTGGCACAAAACCGTATACTACATTAAATGGACACAGTGCCGTGCTCTTGTTAACAGCTGAATTGTGAGCAAATTCTGTTTGGCTGAGCTTGGAATCCCAAGACTTCACATTATCGCCCACCAAACATCGTAAGATATTCCCCAAAAAACGATTCACCACTTCGGTGTGACCATCTGTTTGTGGATGATAAGCACTGCTGAAATTAAGCTCGGTATTCGCCATGCGCCACAATGATCGACAAAAATGACTCAAGAATCGGGTGTCACGGTCTGAAACAATAGATAAGGGAAGACCATGAAGACGATAAATTTCACGAAAGAAAAGCTGAGCCACGTGCACAGCATCTGTTGTACGTTTACACGGAATGAAGTGGACCATTTTTGAAAAATGATCAACCACGACAAAATTTGAGTCATAGCCTCGTTGTGTCCTTGGCAAGCCTAAGACAAAATCCATGCTCACAGCAGCCCAAGGTTGAGAAGGTACAGGTAGCGGACGGTACAAACCAGCATTCGTAGTTGAGCCTTTAGATAACTGGCATGTATGGCAGCGTGAAACAAAACGAGTGACATCTCGACGTAAAGAAGGCCAAAAGAAACGTTGCTGCACCAGATGCATAGTACGATCACAACCCATGTGCCCAGTTGAATGCAATTCAGAAATTAATCGAAAACGCAAGCTGCAAAAAGCCTCTGGTACACATAATTGATTACCCTTGAAGAGAAAACCGTCGTGGATGGCAAAATCAGAGCAGCCACCATTCTCAAGACGAGACACAATTTCGAAAAAAAGGATCGAAGTGTTTAAGTCTCGAAGTGTGTCAAAGCCCAGTACCTCAGTTCGCATGTCACACAAAAGAGTTCGCCGACGACTCAAGGCATCTCGCAACACGATTAGTTACTCCCGACTGATGTTTGATTACAAATGTAAACTGCTGTAAGAAGCAGCCCATTTGGCATGTCGTTCGCACAGCCGAATCTTGGCCAGAGAGGTATTTGAGTGCTTCGTGATCTGTGAAGAGTACAAACTCACGATGAAATAAGTAATGACGCCAACGACGCACCGCCCGCACAACCGAATAAAATTCAAGGTCATAGGTGGAATATCGAGAGCGCGCACCAGCAATTTTCTCACCGAAATAGGCGACTGGACGTCCCTCGCCGACTTAAGACTTCCCCAATCCCGACTTTGGGAAGCGTCACAATGCAATTCGAAAGGCTCAAAAAAATTTGGCAATATTAGAATCGGGCCGATGTAAGTTGGTTTTTTATATTATGAAAGGCAGCATCCACGGCACCAAGTAAATGATTTTCCATGCATTTGTCGGTGATCGGTGCCATTATGGTGCTGAAGCGAGGAATAAATCTCCTATAAAACGACGCAAGGCCATGAAAACTTCGAGCTTCGTTATTGAATTAGGCGTCGGCCAAGCCTCGCACCGCCGCCACTTTCGCTGGTCAACACTGATGCCATTAGCTGAAATTTGATACCCTAAAAATAAAACTGAATCAGTAAGAAATGAACACTTAGTAGGTGAAGCATAAATTTTTTCTGACTTAAGAATCTGCAAAATCGAGCGAAGATGGCCAAGATGATCTGAAACAGACTTGCTGTAGACGAGGATGTCATCGAAATAAACGACAACACATAAACGACAACACATGTGCCAATCAATGGACGTAAGGCCTAATTCATGACACGCATGAATGTACTTGGGGCATTTGACAACCCAAAAGGCATCACTAACCATTCAAAAAGTCCCTCACGCGTTTTGAACACAGTTTTCCATTCATCACCCGGGCAAATACGGATTTGATGATATCCGCTCTTTAAATCCAGCTTACTAAATACAGTAGCTCCACCAAGTTGATCAAGTAAATCATCTAATCTCGAAATTGGAAAACGATACCGCATTGTAATCTTATTTACTGCCCTACTATCAACACACATTCGCCACCCCCCATCTTTTTTTGGAACTAGTAAAGCAGGTACAGCACATGGACTAAGGCTTTCACGAACATGGCCTTTACTTAATAGTTCTTCAACTTGTCGCCGAAGATCTTTGTGTTCATAGTTATTAAAGGCTCAAGGCGCACCAAGGCGCAGAAGGTGTGCCTGGAGCCTAGTCGCAAGGCGCAAGGCGGGCGCGCGCCCGAGTGACGAACCTGTCAGAGCTAATAATACTCGCCGGAGGTCGCCAGAGTGATCAAAGCTAATCGCTACTCTTATATGTAGTTATGGACTTATGTCATGTGCGCGCGTACGTGCGAGATCCGTAGGAGAGGAAGCGATTAGTCGCGTATTAGGTTTAATTAGATATAATCGTCTACAATCAGTTGCGCCCGAAGCCTCAGCGCACTCCGTGCTCTAAAGCCGCGCCCGGGCCCAGCGCGCTTTTAATAACTATGTTCGTGTTCCACCGGACTCGTACAGAATGCGGGCGACTGGGTAACGAAGCATCGGAATCAAATCAATTTGGTGTCGATATCACTGGAGAGGAGGGAGACCCGACGGCAATTTGTCTCGAAATTATCTGAGAATTCATTTAACAAAGGCCGAATTGTTTCTGTTGAAGTATCGTGCCCCAAAAGTAGATACACATTGGAAGCGTATGTTATCTCTTGTATTGAAAGCCTCAGAAGATAATAAAATAACTTTTCCATCTTGATTGGAAGCATGATTAGGTATTGGTACACAGAGAATCAAGGAACCAAGACAAACCTTACATCTCCCAACATGAAAACTCGTAAGTATTGAGACGACCATCACGAACCACTTCTCTATCGAATTGCTACGGCCGTCCTAAAAGAAGGTGGCACGCGGGCCCATGTGGACAACATCACACCAAACAAGACGGCATATTTCGACCCAAGAGAAGGATATCAACACCCTACGATCAACGGTGATAGAAGTGCCACGTTGGAGCCACGCCAAATGATTTCGGGTGAGGGGCGCAATTCAAATGGATGTAGAGAAAGCTTGTCAACAACATCCGCAGCCTATCACATTCTCGCATTTAACCGGTAGTCAATGATAAATCAACAGACTTTCCCCTTAATAGTGCATGTGGATTCAAAAATATTATGACGTTGTATAAGTTGTGCATCAAGTTTTGGTGCCAAAAACGTACGACGCAAAACTAATGACTAACCAATATCACTTGAAAGTATTTCTTCGCTTGCCAATGTCGTAGTTTCATCAATAACAAGGCCTCGCTTTCCGGTAATCTTTGGACAAGTGGCCTGGCGATGGCCATATTCCCCACAAGAGAAGCATGGTCCAGGTCGAAGTGTGGACGCAGCACCAAAGTGTTGTGGTGGTACGTCGGGTCGGAGC
Organism: Adenophora triphylla var. japonica; assembly: GCA_022495995.1. Lineage (NCBI taxonomy): Eukaryota > Viridiplantae > Streptophyta > Magnoliopsida > Asterales > Campanulaceae > Adenophora > Adenophora triphylla. Next base: position 34,145 of record JAFEMH010006030.1, read on the forward strand.
CGGTTGCCGCTACGACCGCACCGCGAGACGAGAGTCCCAAGGGCGCGCAGAAGGAATTGCATGACGAGCAAACCGTTTCTCCAAAACTACGCTCGTCAGCGAGCCTCAAGACACTGTCTTGGAGACATTAAGTTTAATGTATCTTGAAAAGGCAATCGAAGTCCACCCACGTAGCGCGATACTAGCCGATCTTGTGATTCAAACACCTCGTTCCTGCAAGCAACATAAAATTCTTCGTAATAGGCATCAACGTATCGCGTTCCTTGTTTTAAATTTTGCAGCCGCTGGTATAAAGTGCGAGAATAATTGAAGGGAAGAAATTCACGCTCCAATTTCTGGATGAATTTGTCCCAAGAAAGTAGTTTATCTTTCCCTTGGCGAAAACGCAGAGTCTTAAGTTGTTTCCACCATGCTGAAGCTCGACCCCGTAAGCGAGTACACACTAATGCCACTTTCCTATCTCAGAACTTCCTCGTACTCCAAAATCTCTTCCACGTTTGCTAACCAATCCATAAATTCATCCGCATCAAGGCCGCCATGAAATTCTCGTATTTCCACTTTCAAACCGATTCCCAACGACGAGAGCCGCCAATATGACGGTTATTCCCGGCCGCCATAGTGCAAAGGGGTTGTCAATGGTGGCATCATCATCGTAGGTAATCGGGGATCATGTGTCACTTTCAAGACGGGCCGTATGACGAGGATGCCCCGATTAACTTTGTGGTACGCAACATCTCCAAAATTGTCTCCCTGCAACAGACGCATCTGAGCAAACTCACGGGTTAACAATTCAAGACGTTCGTGAAGATGGTTGTTGTCCTGATAGGCATCTGTGTGATGTCGGCGAGGCGGCATGGTGAGGATCGTAGACAGAATCTGATACCACCTGACGCAGCGTTTTAACGTCACCAACTAAACACCTACGATAAATGAAAAGAAAGCAACACGATTCCGTTGATTCAAAGAATACCCGGTAAAGTGCTGAAACAAGAACTCTTGTTCTGTAAAATTTATTTCATAAACATCTTCCCCTTAACAATACAGGCCTTCTCTCTATTTAAACTAGATAAAATAAACCTCTTCAATTGATATTCATGGTACTTGAACAAGTATCAGGAGCAATGAATGACCTTTCAGTAGGTTGGAGGGAATACCAAATGCTAGAAGATAAGGGAAACATTATTAAAAGAAAATAATTATTAAAAGTGAAATATAACCATGAAAGCTATGCAGCTTCATCTCCATCACTAAGGCACCTATCTAGCTCCTTTCCTTGCTCAGACAAAAACTCATTGCACACTGACTCCATGATATACAAAGTCAAGATATACATATAGCATTTAAAAACAGAACAGAACAAAACAAAAAACTCTAAAGCAGGATGCATTACGAATTCTGTCAGGAATTGAAACAAGCTCATGACAGGCCAAACATAGGGTTTATTTTGATCTTAACAAACATCAGTCCCAAGCTTAAACCAACATCCAGGACCCCAGGTTGACTCAGCTTCATCACACCACAAACATTCTTTATCTTGCAATGACCACTATATAACTTTTCCACTATCTCTATTTCTCATGATTGTGATACTGGCTTAAAATTACAAAACCAAATGAGTTGAATTTGAGTCAAATGGACTCTATGGTGCGTGCTCTGCCGGAAGTAATGACGGATGCCTATACAATTCAAAAGGGAGGAGAAAAGAAACCAACGGATGGACAATAACCCAAAGAAACTAAAATCTAGTATGAATATGATTCTACCTGGGCTCAATCGGCCTTCAATAACTTGACTGGGGAGAGGAAGGTAGGTGGCAGTGGTGGAAGGGAGCTTGGTTGCAATTGTGGTGGAGCCTTGCTTGCAAAAGTGTCAAGGATGTATATGGCAACAATGGCAAGGAGATTGCTGGGAACAGGATCAAGAGATGAGCCAAGGTAGATGATGATAGGGAAACGGACTCAATCACCCAAACGGGAAAAAGAAAATAAAAACAAAGAAAAGGTGATAATACATGGACAATCTGAACCATCAAGCTATTTCATATTTATTTAGTCTTGAATCTCTTGTCACTTCCCTAGCTTTGATAAGCTTAAACTTGGTCTGTTACGAAATACCTCAAACTTCAACCACGCCTACTGAGCAAAAAAAGCATTTCTATTCTTTTGACATAAAATGTAAGAAGAGCGCAGGTGCGAACTTGATTAGCAAGAAGTTAAGCATGCTGATTCTATCGGTTCAAATATTTGCGTCAAGACGTTATTAAAACGATGAATCATCGATAAAGTTGGTCTTTAATACTAATATTTTCATCCTCTCATCCTTCTCTTTTTAAGAATGCTTATAGAAAAAGCCAGCTACAAGTGCCATAACTGCCCCATTTGAGAATCTTCGTTTAGAAGCTCATTGTATGGAATGTTTTCCTAGTAGCACTGATAATCATAAATATTTTAAACTAAGTTCCAATTATTTCCAAAACAAAATCTTAACCAAATTCCATAAGGGTCCTAGATTACATTGTTCTGAAGAAAATTATGAAATCCGTCCATTGAGACAATTATCCATTAAATTATAGGACTATAGTATTTTTATTTTTGGAAGAAAGACCGTAGGAAATTTATATGGAGTGATTAAAAAAAACGATTGCTAAAGGCAAACCAAAATATCAAGAGCTAACATATAAGGGTAATGAAGTTAATATAATTTAAAGTTACATGAAATAATAGTAAGCTGACCGTGAAAATACTCCTTTGTGTCGGGCGCCCTTATGTGCCAACTTGTAATGCTCCGTGATTTGAAGACTCCCCCAATGAGAAATTTCAACTTCTCGCACTAGCTCCTCAACAACAGCAAATGGATTGTTGTTCTCCAAATGAACAATTATAGGAGAATATGAATACGGAGGACGGTCCACATAAGGCCCATACTTTAGTTCATTACGAGCTTGGTTAGTGGGTTGCACTAGTGTGTATGATTCCACCTTGGAACTTGGTGTCTTAATAAATGTTGTTTGCTGTTTAATATGGTATGGTGACAATATCAAAGCACCATCTCTGTAATATACTAACTGAGACTCTGACTGGCTTATTTCTACAGGGAAAGGTTCTAGAGAGTTGGTCAGTATATAAAATACTTCAATTGTGACTGATTCACCCGTTTTCAACGGAGTGGATAAAGATACTGAGAAGTATTTGGTTCCATTTGGTGCGTCAGGTTGGTCGGTTGGCTTTACATCTAGTGGCTGATAAGCTTTCTTCTTCTTCTTTCCAACAGGGGTTGATGCCTGAAGCAACGCGAGATGTTGTAGTTGAGGAGGAGGAAAAGCAAGAAGAAATTCTGAAGCAGGTGATGCCCCAATATTTTCGACCTGAAATAGCCATCAGTGAAAAAGCTAAATTATGAAAAAGTTGTGAACAGGAGGATAATCATCCCAACTTATATAACCAAAACAAATTACTGAAGGACCACAAGGTAAGCTTTTGCTAACTATTCACAAGTTATATAAGTCATGTGGCCAATACAGAAGTTCTCAGCAAGTCCAAATGAACTAGGTGAAAAAGTCGCGTCAGTAAGATCCTAATTGAGCAAGATTTTGAGATGTGATGCATAAGGAGATAGTTAACTAAACTATAAAAACAAAGCTAACTTTTAAATGGACAGTCGACAAACTAAAACATCAAATCCAGAGAAATGCATCATACCGCCAGCCAATACAAAAATCAATTTATATACTTTCTCCATTTCAAAAGAAAAGGTCATATTTTCCATCTCCGTTCGTCCCAAAAAGAGAGGAACATTTCTTATATTTAAACTACAACGTGTTCCATTATGTTCTCAGCCTTTTCGTTCTTTTCAATAACAAAGTAATGTAGTCCCTCTAACCTTAACATTGTGTCCATTTTCCAATACTTTTAGGTCCCAAATGAGCCTCCATTTCTATAACTAAAATCATCTTATAAACTATTATGTTCAAATTTTGCACTTGCACTGACACAAGCTGTTCATTAAGGGTAATTATATATGTGTGTGTGTGCATATATATATATATACTCCCTCCGTCCCAGCTCAATTGAGCCATGGGATAATTTCACGGTTCTTAAGAAAAATGAATAAAGTGGGTAAAAATTAGAGGAGAGAGAATGTAAAAGTTAAATGTGGGGTAGGGAATAGTAGTTAATGATTGGTTTTTTTGAAAATGGGTAGAAGATTAGAGGAGAGAGAATGTAAAAGTTAAAAATATTTAATAGGAGAGAGAATAGGTGGGAGGAATAGTAAGTTAATAATTGGTTTTTTTTGTAAATATGTTAAAATTATAAGGGTATAATGAATGATTTTTTGTAAATATATAAACATTATGAGGGTATAAATCTCCGAAACACTGTTCACTTCTTTCCATTTATGGAATGACTCAATTGAAGTGGGACGTCCCAAAAAGAAAAGTGGCTCAATTGAGCTGGGACGGAGGGAGTATATATATATATATATATATATATATATATCCACCACTAAAAGTGCTCGAAACTCACCCTCCTTGTTTTCTTGAAAAAAATAAAAATGGCCACTCATTTCGGGATTGAAGGAGTATATCCTATGTGTACACGGGAAAAAAAAGTATTAACTTTGATGCACTTTAACATTGAAATTCTGAACCCATGTTCAAAATTTAACTTCTCATATGGAAGTAATATTATCAAAAAAAAATTGAATGGAGAGAGAGAGAGAGTACCATACAACTAATCTGCTAGACACACTGCCAATGAACTAAAAATTTAGCCAGTTCAAAAAGCTCACAGCAACTTTCAAGGAAGCTAAAATGGTAGCAAAAAAGTCTAAAGAAAACGTTTTGTTTATATTTCCAAATTAATAGGAGAACTAGCAAACGAAGTAAATACCATCAAAATTCAATCAACCAGCTATAAGAATAGTACCTTCAATGTCAAGTAGACCCTAACAATTTGCGTAGTCAAATCAATCTGCATCAACATTCAGCATTATCAGTTAATCAAATTTCAATACTCATCCATGAATCAATTCTTTAACGTATATAAATTAAATTACACATTCCTCCCAACATTCAATAACCGACCAGTAAGAAAATGATCTTCTATTTCATACCCATTTTCCGTAACGAAAAGCAAATTGAAATGAAATTAAACACTGAATCGGATGGAATTGAACTAGATAACAATTGATTGAATATGGAAATGCTTAAAAGGCTTACCCTGCGTTCGGCGCTTGAGATCTGAAGCTCCGGCGAAGAGATGGGATCGGATCTGACATGTAGAGGGAAAAGCGAGACGAATGTGATAATTAGGGCAAGCCGTCGTCCTGTTCTTGCAAGTGCTTCCATGGCTGCGTCCTCTTTGTCTCTTGCTCTCTCTGTATCTGCGGGTTTTTACACCAACGACTGAAGATGGCGGAGTCTCAGTCAACTCTAGTGTAATTGGGCTTTGTCTAGGCCCAGTTTGGGTAGAAAAAAAACTACTACTCCCTCCGTCCCACTTCAATGGGTCCACTTTCCTTTTTGAGACGTTCCACTTCAATTAATCCATTCCATAAATAGAAACTTTCTATATATGTATACCCTTATCATCTCCACATATTTACAAAAAAACCAATCATTAACTTACTATTCCTCTTTCCTCCCACTCATTCTCTCTCCTATTAAATATTTTTAACTTTTACATTCTCTCTCATATTCCCTACCACACATTTAACTTTTACATTCTCTCTCCTTTAATTTTTATCCACTTTATTCATTTTTCTTAAAAATCGTAAAATTCACTCCATGACCAATTGAAGTGGGACGGAGGGAGTAGTATTTGAATGAAAAATATTTGGAGTGCGTCTGCTGAGAAACCCGTTTCTCCATAAGTTATGGAGAAACGGGTTTCTGGATATCCAGAAGCTTTAGGATTGATATCCAGAATCTTTGGGATGGATATCCAGAAAAAATATTTGAGACCAAATCCAAGGCCAAGACCAAATTTCGATCCTGATATCACTTTCACAAGGTTCCTGGATATCCGTAACATCAATATGGATATCCAGAAGCCTTAAAACTTATATCCAGAAGCCAATTTTAAACTTCTGGATATCACTTACATATGGTTCTGGATATCCTTTCAAAGAGTTCTGGATATCCAGAAGCTTTATAATTGATATCCAGAAGCTTTATAATTGATATCCAGAAGCATTTTAATTGATATTCAGAATCCAAAACCTTTGTAATTTATATCCATAAGCATTATATTTGATAGCCAGAAACATTATATTTGATAGCCAGAAACAACAAAAGTCACGGAAACAACAAAAAGACACGGAACACACAATAAACAACGCCAATCGCACGAAGAAGCACTCACAAAAATGGCGAACTCAATTCAACTTGCCGGCGCTTCACTCATCTTCCTCCGCCATAGCCAAACCTTCTTCAAACCCTTCAAGCTCAGTTTCAAAACCTTCACCATCAAACCCCCAAATTCACATCCTTATTCCACCACCGCCCAATTCATCATCTGAACAAAAACCCAGATTCAGAGTTGGGTTTCAATGACAGAGGTCGCCGGTTGATTTGGCCGGAGGGGGAGAGCTTGGTGATGGGTTTTGGCCGGTGAGATGGGTTTGCGTCTAGAGAGAGAGGGAGGTGCGTCTAGACTAGAGAGAGAGGGAGGTGAGCCCGTCTGTGTTTGTGTCTTTGTTTTTGTTGTGTGTCAATAAACCCGTTTCTCCGTAAATGATGGAGAAACGCGTTTCTCCCTAGATTTTGTGAAATATTTGGGCCCAGCTTAATATTATAGCCCCTCTGTCTCTCGGAGGATTTCTACCTCTAATTATAACTTATAACTGGTGAGTAATCCGTCGAAATTTGACGAGCACAGTGAGGCTAATTATTCAAGGCACTTTTCTTTGTCCTTCTTTCATTCGAGCTACGGTGAGCCAAATCTTGCAGTTCACTTTCCAGCGTGAAGAATTATCTTTCATTCTTAGCCTGCCATTGTCCCTTACTTACACAATTTTTTTTATCAAAATTCAATCAAGTTAATAAATAAATAAATAATATGCAACGTTTATATTGAATTAAAAATGTATACTTGATTTACGTAATTTTAATAAATTTCTAGTGAATTAACCGTTGTCAATAAATGAGATAATGCAAGCAGCAACCCTTCCTCTTATACACCCCCATTTCTTCGCTTATTTCCCACTCTCTCTCTCTCTCTCTCTCTCTCTCTCTCTCTCTCCGCCTCCCCAAACTTCGCTCCGATCAAACGGTCACTTCTCTAGATGTTCAGGGAATCGTCTCAAAGCTCTCTTTCAATAAAGCCAAACTCTAAGACGTAACTTCTCATCTCTCATTCCTCTGTTTTGTTTTCAATTTTTTATTCTTATTTGATTTAGGGTTTTATTTTGCTTATGTGAAATTACCATGAATTAGGGTTTGTTTTAATTTCGTGAAATTACTTTGAATTAAGTTTCATTTTGATTCCGTGAAATTACTTTGAAATTAGGGTTTATTTTTTATTTTATGAAATTACTTTGAATTAGGGTTTATTTTGATTAATGAAATCAGGAGGTGATTGAATTGTTGTATGCTAAAAGGAAAAAAATCTGTCAGTTTCTTAGTGGTTTTTTTCCATTGCAAGAGATTTTGGTCATGTAACTTCTGCCCCTTCCCCTGCCCTTCTCCCTCTACATGAAATGTAAAGTTAATAATTTAGTTTCTTGTCCCAACTTGTACATATTTGAAAACTAATAAAGTTTACATTTTTATTTCAGAATAATAAAAAATAAAAAAAATATCAATGAAATCAGTCTACCAAATAAAATTTTGTTCAACAATCCCACTCAATCTACACACGATAATGTCAATTGGGAAAGAAATAGCAAATACTTTAAGGGGTATTAAACCAATACATCCTGCTCAATTGTAAAACATAGAATCAAATGTTTTAAATAAAATGCTAATCTCTCCTTATTTCTTGCCTAATTATCTAATTTATCCTGCTTGATTTGCTTAATTCCCTTAGTAACGGATAGTTGAACCTCCTCATCATTGGATATGTTGTTCAACAAACGCTTCCTTATAGTTATGGATGTTGAAGAACCGTCTCCCATAAATTCCAAGGGCATATCCTACATAAAGATAAAGTTAAATAAAATAGTTAATAACATGTACAATCTAAATAATAACGAAGATTATATAAAATTTAGATGTCGAGTCAATTGCACAAATATTATCAGTCAAGATTGACACATTTTCATCATAACGAAAATGAAATTAAAAAAAAATGTAGTAGAAGATAAATAAATGATCCTTAGAAATTTACCTTGTTATTACCGTTCAAGCTGGACATATTTTCATCTCCATGATTCGGTTTGGAAGCCATATCCTGCAACTTAAAACAATTAAAAGTCAAATATATAACATATATATATAGCTAATGTGATGTGGTTTATACTTACATCGGAATTTATGAGTGACAAAAAATGCGTCATAATGTTGGTATCCTTTGTTACTCGCTTCACTGGGTTCGTTTCTCGTCGGGGGTATCTTTAGTTCATTGGTCTACCTCAACTCTGAACAAACATTGCCTTCCAAACATATTTTGAAAAGCTTCTGGTAGTTGGTCCTCTTACACAGGAACAATATTTTTTATTATATGAAATAGTATTAGCACCTTCTATAAAAATGTCAAAATGAATTAAGTACCTCTGAAACATCAGCAAGAGCTACCGCAACGGACATCCCAAGCAAGGAAGATGCACACCCATCAAACAACATAAAGTGAGTCTCTACTTCACTGATATCATTCATATCAGTGACCAATATTCTGATTTTGAACCTGTAAAGAAAAAAATCAATTAATAGTACGAATGAAATGAGGTAATTTATATCTTCTTGATTTGTATCTAAAAAAAGTAATCGTCTTCCTTCATATGTGTGCAATTCTTAATGTGAATTACTATGTTTTGATCCTGATTTCGCTTTTACAACAAATAACTATGTCTATAATTTTTATTTTTATTTTTGACATGCATTGTTGTCATCGATGCAATGAAAGCCTCGGAGCTGGTAGATTGATGTAACTTTCTGGTCAACTTGACAATGTAATATGTATTGTCTTACTGTTAACTCGGTTATATGTTCGAAATTTTTTATGGAAATGAATATAAAGAAGAAAAAGAGTGGTCAAGATTGAAGTAGAAAAAAAAAACTTACTCCTACACAGATTACTACTGAGTTCATAAAAACATAGACGGCTTCTTACGCTTATCCTGTAGGATGATGTCTACTTCCAAATCCTAAAGGAAAACCACCGGCAATTTCTCCGGATCGATTCTTCTCCTCTACTCCTTCTTCCTTAACTTATTCCTAAACGAATTTACTGATTATGCGATATACATATGAACTTATTGCCTCCCCCCTTTCTCACAATCTGCTCCTGTTTCAATCTGCTAACGTTTCAATTCATCTGGATTTTCTAAACCAACATCTTCAAGTTAGTTTTCTATGTTATGTTGCAGTTCCAATTAGGGTTTTTTCAATTAGGGCTTCATAGAACTGTTCATTTTTTTTTGCATTAATCTTCGGTAATTTACATGTTTTTTTTTTTTTTGCAATAGCCCGAATCAAATTGGGTAGCAAATAATGTTAATTAGTTCTCCTGATTTTTTCTGATTTATCCTTGGTGCTTCAAATGGTCACTTGATGACCTTTTATTTTTGAATTTCTTTTGTAGATGAACAAAACCCCCAATTCAATTCTTTCTGTGGCAAGCGACCCATCAATGTCTTGAGGAGAGGGTGGGGATTCCCACTCCTGACTCTATGGTTTCAAATTTGATTGACAAACCAGGTAATCCCCTTATCTGCAACTTTACCCACCTGTTTCTATTGAAATACCTGATTTCCCAACAATTTATTTATTTCATTTTTATTCCTATAATCTCTGAGGAAGGTCAAATTTAGGTCTCTCATTTTTTTATTACTCACATTTGTCGTTGATTATATAATGTTTTCAGTTAAGGAATATAACAGATTTTTGTAAATGTTGTATGACCCAGCAATTTATTTGTTTCAATTTTTCTCTAGATGGTCTATCTTTGAATTTTGTTATTAATTCATTTGGGTAAGCTACTAATTGATCCTTTCAGTTTTCTGTTTCATTTTGAAATAAGTTCTTTCTTATTCTCCTCACAAACTTTTTAATTTTTTTGCCTCTACTTAATGTTTATATTTTAAACAGAAATAATTTTAATAATTATAGTATTTATAATATCTAAGATAGCTATAAAAGCAATTACCTCAAAATAATGTTGCCATAGGATGTACTGCATTTTGGATAGTTTTTTGCGCTCTTATCAAATCATTTAGCACACTTCACATTGCTGCAACCATCGTAGTACCATTTAGCATGTGAATCTACATCAGATATGGTTGCAAATAAGGTGTATTCGTCAACCTAATAAAAATAATTATTTATATTAAGAGCAATTATGTGAGGTTAAATGAGCAAAAAAAAAGAACAAAAAAATATTATATACCTCTGTAAATGTGAGCAAATCACCAATTGTCTTGAATTATCCGATTTTCAACCACTGATGACTATTGATATGACTACTATCATTAGTGATAGTAGATAAAGAACGGTTGTTTGATGAAAATCCTATGTCACTATGCCTGTAAAAGAATAATGATATATGAAATTTAACTAAACGGTCAGAATTAGTAAATCAAATTCATAGGTTCTTGTTAGAGTTTAATCTTCATTTACTTGCTAAGAAACTCCGTTACTTCGAAAAAGGATGGATTGATATGCATTTTTAGAAAAAAATTACAACCACATGTATAACAAAAAAAATATGATTTTATTAAGCTATAAACTTTTGATTCGAAATGTAAAGAGAAGGGTACCGTAGACGAATCTGAATATCTTTAATTCTTGAGTAGGTTTCCTCCTCGTGATGAATATGTATCCATTTGCATATGATCAAACAATAAAAATTTGAAGAATGGAATAGAAAATGAAAGATAAAAGAGATTATTAAGAGAACGGAATGACAAAAATCATTATAAAAGAAATAAAGAAATTAGAATTACCTAGGATGAACTCAAAAATTTGGGCTGCTAAATAGTAGATGAGTAACCCTAGCTGTATAACAATTAACATAAGAAAAGGAGGTTAAAGATTTGTATTAATATATAAATTATATCTCCACAACTAATTAAATCAATCAAATTTTAAATGGGATTGAATTCTAATTTTGAAATTTGGATTAACAATTAAAATTTCATTCATTTCCTTAACTGAATCTACTCTCCCAATGAGATTGAATTCAAATTCCAGATAATTTTAAATTTGAATCAACTATTTGAATAACAATCCGACCTTAACTAACTGAATTTGACCATTTTCTTAACTGTGGGCATTGCAAATAATAGTAAATTTAAATCAACTATTAAAATTATGATATGATCTTGACTGAGTTTGACTTGATTTAGTCTATGAAAAACCGCCACGTGAAATTTCACGTCATAAAGCCATGTGGCAAGCTGTGGGCATTGCATTTTCTTCTGTTTAAATATTATATATAGATAGATTACCTATCAAGTGTACTAGTGCTCCGTAATATTAATATACGCACATACAAAGGTTGAATGCACAGATACTCGTGTTTGGACAAGTAAATTCAAATAGTGCAAGAAGTAACGAAAAGGGTTTTTTTTTTTTTTTGGTTGATTATTATTCTAAGAAAACAAGAATTAAATAACAAGAAAAAAATCAAGAAGAACAGAGATTAACGAATTGAGATTAATATATATTATCTCTATATGATATTTTAAATCATATAAAAGGAATCAATCTTATTCAATGATTTGTTCACAAAAGATTAGGATCGAGACGTTTGATGTGCATATTTCAACCCTAATGATTTCTCTTGAATAGAAAATAGAGGTTCATTTTGACTATCCAGATTTAGATTTGAGTACCATCCCAAGTCAATTTACACAGATAATTTAACAACAACTTACTCTTGGATAACAATTGCGAGCTCGCCTCTCATGTGTGCTACTACGTGAACGTTCTCAAATGAGATGCTAAGTAATTATTCCCAGGGCAACTCTAATGGTGGATTTGATACCTACCTTAAGGGGGCGTTTGGTTGGTGTCATTTGGTCATTCCCTCATGAAATTGGAATGGTCAATTCCATTGACCATTTTCTTTGGTGTGTTTGTTTTACAATTTTCATGACAATGGAATGATGAATTCCATCAAATGAAGGAATTGGCCATTCCTTCTAAATATGGGAGGAATGGTCAATTCCTTAGGAAATGGAAAAAAATTTTTTTGACCAAAATACCTCCACCTATCCCCACCCCCTGCCTACCCCCCAATCCAGCCCCTACCCCACCCCCACCCCCAATCCAGCCCCCACCCTACCCCCACCCATGATTTTTTTTTTTGCATACCCCCTGCCCTACCCCCCAATCCAGCCCCCCACCCCCTGCCCTATCCCCCCACCCCCACCCCCCATGAATTTTTTTTTTGCATACCCCCTGCCCTACACCCCCACCCCCCACGATTTTTTTTGCATACCCCCTTCCCCTACCCCCCCCAATCCAAATCCCCCACCCCACCCCCACCCACCCACGAATTTATTATTATTATTATTTTGCATACCCCCGCCCTACCCCTCCCTCCCCCAATCCAAATTTCCCACCCCACCCTCACGATTTTTTTAAAATACCCCCGCCTACCCCCCAAAAAAAAAATTAAAGAAGGGTAAATTGGTCATTTTATCTGCTTTCATTCCATTCCTATAATTTGTATTTTCAAACCAAACATGATTTGCCAAGGAATTGAATGACAAATTCATTTCATTCCGTGTCAATCAAACGGAGGGGTTTGACCAGTTTTTTTTCATTCCAATTCTTTCAGGAATTCCATTCCATTCCTTCGCTTTTTTTCCATCGAACCAAACGGCTCCTAAAAGAGTTAACATTTTCGATGGGAAAAATTAAAGGTATTAAATTTAGAGAAAGAATTAAGCAAAAATATCAAATTTGATAACTTGACTAACTCTTTTGGTGTGGTGTGCACGCCCCAATTTGTGGCAATTATCAGATATTGTCTTTGTCTCCTCCTCATGAAAACTAGTAAGTAGCCCGTCGATACTCGACGGGGCATCACAAAGTTAATTAATTAAAACAAAAAACAGTAGAAAACTATATCATTGTTGGGAGAAAATAATTTGATTTGATCTATGACCACATTTTTAAATTACGAAACTTGTCCTAAAAAACACAAAGACAACCTAGTAATAAATTTGCGTAATTTTTTTTTCTAATCTTAGTGTTTTCCTTACTTGTTGAGGGTAAGATATCCTAATCATTTTTTTATACAAACATGTCTCTTCTAAAATGAAACTTATAACTCAAATTTCTAATATAAATTGTTATCAATCTAACTGTAATATAGATGAAAGTAAAAACTCCAAAAAGGAGAATTCATCAAAAACTACTTTTTAAAATGGATATTAATACAAGTTGGATATTAAATTTTTAAAAGAATATATTGATGCATCATGAAAAATACTATCATTAACAATTTTTTAAAATTTCGTGAGGAAATTTTTAGTCAATATTAATTAAGTTGATCACTAAATTTAAAGTTGGACTATTTTTTAGCTTATGTAACGGGTATATGCATCCAAAATTTCCTCGTCTTTTAGTGAGGCCCTCGTCGACTTTAGTATATGCATCCAAAGCTAACTCTCTATGTCGTATTTGAGATTTGTATGAATTATATTTTGTGCACAATTTATTGGGCCTTGCTCGGATATCACAACTTACATGTTTTTTTTTGTTTTGTAAATAGCATCTTTTTGAGATAGTTTTTGATAACAACTTAAGAAAAAAATGACACCCACAAAAATTGTTTACCTAATTTGTCAAATACGTGCCAAGCGAGACACAACAATTATTTTTGATGAAATTTTGATACAATGTTCCAATATATACATATGTTATTTATATTAAATAGGGGCATAATTCTAATAAACTGGATTTCCACCTCCCTTGAAATTTTGCAAAATTGATTTTACCTATTAAAATTTAAAATCAAAAGTTGAAGTATATAAGCGCTTACTAAAAAAATCCGCCCAAATTTCCCTCAAGCCAAAATAGTGACCAAATATATTTCTTTCAAGCTTTTTTATATAAATGTAATAAATGCAGAGATTATGACACCACAACTATCTCATAACTATAAAGTCAAATGATATATATACCCCTATCTCACAAATACACAAACCCAAAAATCCATCATTAACACACTATCCAACTCTTAATCAAATGACCTATTCTACCAATTTCTCTTTTTAACTATTTTTTAAACCCAAATAATAGTACTATACTTACCTATAAAAACGTGAATATAAGAAATGTTTTTGAACCGTAAGTTCAAAATTTAGTTAAACCAACTCTCTATGTCGTATTTGAGATTTGTATGTATTATATTTTGTGCCCAATTCATTGAGCCTTGCTCGGATATAACCCACGTTTGTATCTCAGTTTATACCGTTCAAATCTCTTTTTCATATAAGGAATACTTTGTACGCGATTAAGTCTTGACGATAACCCACTTATTACTCGGCGATCTTTGTCCGCTCCAAGCCTCATTGCAGCACATTCAAAACCTTTTGCCAGGAGGTCTGATATAGTTGCAGATATTACTGGCATTTCAGTATTTAATTTGAAGAAAGCATCATATATTTTTTCTGCATGTATAAAACCATCTATTAATTAAGGAATATGTAAATAAAAATACCAAATTTTCAAGACGATAATAATAAGAATATATAAGAATATACTCCTACAAATTATCAATGATTGACTATACAATATCATACACATATATGTTGCCATATAAACTTCCAATGAATATGCTGTAACATGAAGAAGAAAAAGTACACCCTCTGTCCCTAAATGAATGTCAAAAAAAGTTTCAAATTTGTCCTCAATTTTAATTTGAAACTCTTTTTGACATTCAATTAGGTTAGGGACGGAGGGAGTAAGAATTAAATTCGTCTTGCTTTCTCTAGAATACATTTTTTACAACCATAAACTATCCAAACGATAAACTAACCTATGATAAATATACATACGACTCAAGAAAGTATATAAACATGTAACTCGAGATATCAGGATCTCTGTTTTAAGACCCTCAAATCCCTATAATGGTAGAAGGTGTGGTTCTGCAACAGCCACGGATGAGTTTGGCTCATGCATCATAACATCTTGTCGCAAACTCCTCAAAGTTGTGATCATCAAAACACTTAGATGGCTGCTCATATACACAAAAATGATGGTTAAACTTCAGAAGAATGTCTAAAATGATTGAGTATTAATACTAAGTAATCTAGTGCTATTACTCACTAGCCAAAAATGGATTAGTAGTACAACCGATATATTGAGATTGAATGACGAATACATTGTCGTAGGATGTTACCTTATTAAATTTCTTGATGATACTAAAATGTTGTGGTGCACTACTACTTCAACAGAACTGAATCATGTCCAAGACCGAATCTGAATGTTATCTTCTTCAAGCAACTCTAAACATGACTGCAAATCTTATCAAAATGGGTGAAATTACTCGGATTGCGTGGGGATGCGCGCGAGCGGTTGACTTTTGCGGATGTTTGGGACCTCGCTTTTGGGAAGGAGAGGAGTCGCCACGCGGTTTTGTATTTTGAGCCCAAACATTGAAAATGGCTTGGAAAAAGTGTCGTTTTGTATTTTGAGCCCAAACTTTGGAAATGGCTTTGGAAAAGGTGTCGTTTTGTATTTTGAGCCCAAACTTTGGAAATGGCTTTTAGTACCGGAGATTGTTAGGTTCGGAGGTCACGTTACATTTCAGGAAGAGTATTTTGAGATCACTCGAAATGCCTCGTATAACGAGTCTTTCTACCTTTCTCGAAATTTTGTGTGTGTGTGTGTGTGTGCATTTTGAAAATGGGGGCTTGAATGATAAGCTTAATCTTGATTTGAATGTCGAATGTTGATTTTATGTTTCTTGGAAAAAGCGAGCGTTTGAATGACAAACGTCGGTTTTGGAGTTTTTTAGGAAAAGAGGTGCGAATGACGAGTTTCGAATCTTTAACTTAAGTGTCAAATGTTGACTTTTAAGAAAAGAGCGTTTGAATGTCAAACGTCGGGTTTTGAATTTAAAGATGATCGTTTGGATGCCAAACGTCATTTTGCGCGTTTTGAAAGAGAGTTCGAATGACGAACTCCGATTTTGAACCGGGCATTACATTGTTAGCGATTTTGTGAAAAAAAATTAAATGATATGCGATCAACGAATCGTTTTGCGACTCGGACTTTGATAAGTAAATACTATCACGAGCCAAATGGCTCGGACTTGTAAATGACAGTATTTAAAATGCGTTGTCAACGGAATCAAACGATCCGAATTTTAAAGGTGCGATCAACGAGCCAAACGGCTCGGACTTGTAAAGTTGCGTAATTTAAATGAAAATCAACGGATCAAACGATTTGGGCTTGTAAATGAATATCACGAACCAAACGGTTCGGACTATGAAATTGAGAATCAACGGATCAAACGATCCGGATCGTAAATGACAGAAACGTAAAAACGGAGCCGGAACATCGTTTTAACCCGAGATTACTTCTCTTACGGGAGAGAAGATGATCTTGGACTAAAATGTATCGGACCCCGTAGACGGCGTTACGTCTACGTTTCAAAGATTTCGACCGAAGCAATTATAGCGATTGACGCGTAAACCCAGACGGAACGAGTGTTTAGGGAGAGAGAGTGTTACCTATGGCTAGGGGTTGATCCTTTTGGCTCGATTGACGTATACGGGACACAGTTTAGTGTTTGAAAGGGTGTTTTGAGTTTGTTTGGTTTGTGTTTGGTTGAAAAACGAGGTTTTTACGCAAATCGAGACAAAACGGGGCTCGGGAGAGGGTAGAAAGGGTTTATGCTGTGGGCTTTGGTGAAAATGGTTAATATTTTTCCTCATTTCAAATGTTTTGACAACCCTTGTATTTATAGGGTGAAATTGTAAAACAGTCCGGACGAACTTATCCTCAATTTGGGGAGGTTTTGTGGTATTTTGGAAAATGGGAGGACTTGTTGGCAATTCTGGTTTTGCCTGTAAAACAGTCCGGACGGACCGTGACTCAATCTCAGGGGCATTTTGGTCTTTTCACTTTGAAATTTGATTGATGTTGACTTGAGGGCTTTGGCATGTGTGCCACGTGCCCTTGTGATTCACCTAGGCTAGGGTTTTCGTCCCGTTATTCCCGGTTTGGTCCGTTTTTTAAATAAATGTCCGGAAAATGTCCGAAACGCCCCCGGAAAGTGTCAAAAAGTGTGTTTTTCAGGAAAAGATGTACTTTTACGTGTGATAACGTGTGTTGAGTACGCTTTGACGTTGGGATGCACGGGACAGTCCCGGGACATCTCGTTGGCTTGAGAACGGGGAGTTTAACGAGTTCTGATTAACCTGGAGCGGGCCAGGTAACGAATTCCGGTTAACTTTTAACGAATTTTGACGATCCGAATTTGGGTACAATGGGGTGGTGCACAATTATCTTAATTAGTTTAGATTTCCAATTCCTTAATTTATCCACAATTTATGATTATCTAATTTTAAAATATGGTAACGTCTAAAATTAGAATAGATTTGATGATATCCATAATTTGAATTCAGAATCACGTCACCAATAAATATAAAACTTTCTAAAATTATTATATTTCTTAAATCGTGATACCTTATTTTAGGAAAATAATCTAGGATGATAAAAAATGTCACAATATGAAGCACAATTTCTATATGTCATTTCTGATTTCTTTGGTATGAATCGAGGAAGATAATCTAGAATGATAAAAAATGTCACAATATGACTATGACTTATTATCTTTGATCCAGAATTTCAAATTCGAAAATTAAAACCTATTTTTTAATCTATAGCTAAATAACAAAAAATAATTATATTATCAGTAATTGTAGCTCAGTCATATATTTGATTTTATTAACAATATGGCTAAGATTGATCTTTTTACTCTCATGCATGTATGATTAAGCCAATGCGAGGATGTCACATGAAATTTCACGTCATAATTTCATGTGGCGCAATGATGAATCAAATAAAGACTCTCCTATATAAGCCCGTGTCCAAGGCCATGTTTTTTTTATTTTTATTTTTATTTTTTTTAATTAATTAATTTTTTTAAGGGCAAAATGAGAAAGGGATAAAATAGTGAGGGCAAAATGGGAAATTCCCCCATTAAAACTGTTCAAAGAACTGTTCATGGGGAGTTCCCATTTATACTATAGATATAGATAGATGTACGGGCACTGCCTCGTTTTGCTCTTAGTTTCTTTTTTTTATTTTCTTTCTTTCTTTTTATTACGTTTCTTTTGTTATATATCTACACTAGTCAGTAATCCATCGGTATCCAGCGGTGAATAATTTTTTTTTTTGATTAAGTAAGCAATTATTTATGTGTTTTAATTGATAAAAAATATTACCTCCTTATCAACTAATATCATCTCAATAGACATTTTTCCAGATCGTTCCTTCTGCTCCCATTTGTGTAATATACGGACGTTGATGCTACAAAGTCTAGCTCTCTTATCAATTGATTTGATATCAATCATTCAACTCGTTTCCATTATCTGTTATTTAATTTAAATACATGAAACCATATGTAAGGAAAGTATTCAAGCAATCAATGACATTGAAAAAATAACCTGAAATATTTCAATTCTATGTTTTGAAAACATAACCATAGTCTGATTTCTATTTTGTTGGTGAAATTGTTGCGCTTACACGGATCTTATCAGTTTAATCAGCTATGGAATCGTGATGTTAGTAAGAACATTTAGTATTATTTTAACAACGTGAATGTTAATCTTAACTCATCCTGTGAATAAGCACAATAGTAAACATATTCAGACACCAACCTCTGATTCTTCAAGCAGGTAATGATCATATGATATCAAAGAGGATTTCATTTATATTATCTAAATTTGTCATAGGCTTCCTGAATTATTAATCTCATTCAATTGTGCAGTTGTTTATTGGCAATAAATTTGCTTCGGGGAAGCATAGTAGGATATACAGAGGGGTTTACAAACCGAATGATGTTGCAGTTAAGCTTATTAGTCAGCCTCAGGAAGATGGAGATTTGGCTGCTTTGTTGGAGAAGTAGTTTACTTATGAGATTGTGTTACTTTTCCGCCTCCAGCATCCCAATATCATCACTGTAAGTTCTTATTATTGCTGTATTTTTTTCGTTATTTGCTTAATGTTTAATTTGATTGTGTCGGCATCATTTAAATTTAGATGATTCTCATTGTTAAAATATCGCGTTGATTACAGTTTTGATAAATTTGTTTTGTTGGGAAATGGTTGATGTAGTGTCACATGTGATTTTGATTGTGTTTGATTGTTTAGATTATGCGTGTCTTCTGAAGTGATGTGGGCATATTTCCCTCAAATCTTTATGCTAGTGGGTAATGTTTGAGTTTATTTGTTTTTAACATAATAATATCTTTGGTTGGGGAAAAAAGAAATTAATTAGCAATCTAATGTATGTGAAATTTGATAAATTACACCTTTTATTCTCGGTAGGCAGATGTTTGTTGTCGTGGTGCGGTGGTTGCTTTGCTGTTCTTCAGCAAGGAATCAATTTTTTGCTGATTTTTGGCATCATTTTGATGGTTCGTGGTAGTTTTGAGTTATGTTTTTGGCAGTTTTATTTAATAGGCAGGAAATTAATTAGCAATCTAATGTATGTGAAATTTGATAAATTACACCTTTTATTCTCTCACCCTCTCTCTCTCTCTCTATTTTCTCTATTTCATACTATGAACTGTTATTATTATGTATTAAAAGGAAAGGTTTAGCATTGCTTTTGAACACTCACATTCCTTGATATGAACATGTTCTCTCGACCAGTATGTTACTGCTTTTATTTTTTAACAGGCAATATAGGTGTAAGTGTAACACAGTATGTTCCCTGTTCCTGATTTTTCTTTGAGAATGGTTTCAAAATTTAATTTGTAAAATATGTATAAACACCTTCAGAAAATTTTGCATAAACCTTTATATTCTTCTGAGCTGCTTTATATACTCTGCATGTGCAAAACTCTGCAGGTTTTCAGGCTCTTTTCCAGTATCAACAGCGCCAAAGTGCAGTTTCTGCTAGAAATTCCCTTCAGGTATGTGCTTTATTGGGTACTCCAAGGTTTTCATGCTTATTAGGGTCCTGCCCAAAGTGGGTATTTCTTGGAGCTCTTAAATCCCTACTATCGTGTTTAGAATATATTTTGATGTTGTTTGTCTAAGATTAAGGTCACTATTTGAGAATCAGTGGAAGGATACAGATTAGGGATCAAAGATTTAGGCATTTTCTTCATTGTTTGTTGGGGTGAAATGGTTCTCCGACTAAGACTAATGCGGAGTGCCTACTGAATCTTATCTCCGAATAAATACATTTTTTTGCATAAAAAAATAAAATAAAAATGGCCAATTCATTTTGGGACAAAGTTGGTAAAAATTCTGCAATCAGTATTTGATAGTATTATTCATATTTAACATCATCTTTCTTTACAAAAAACCAGACTTAATGTCAAGTTATAACTATTGTAAGGGTTTTATCTGTTGGGCATGCTTTGAAGTTCCAAAATTGAGGTAAGACTAACTAACAACTTCATCCCTAGGATCCTCTCTTGGTCAATTACATGGTCAACTGTTTTATTTTTGCTGAAAAAGATTATGATGCTACGCTAACATAATTGACTTTCGATTACGAAGGCTAATTGTCGATAAAGTTGCAGTAGAAGGATACTACACCTTGGCCCCTGACTTCTTCCGTGGAGAACCATTTGACCCCAATAATACATAAAGGCCTAAAGATGCTTGGCTCAAAGACCATACTCCCGTAATTACCTACCTCTTTACTCTCTACATAGTCAAAAGCTGATGCAAATTATTATTTTCAGTCAACATGAATTTAAATTTGTTATCTTTGTAGGAAAACGGTTTTGATGAAGCGAAAACACTATTGGCTGACTTGAAAAGCAGAGGAATGTCCAAGGTTGGATTTGCTGATTTCTGCCGGGAAGGTAACTAATCTTTTTAGTCGTACATACGTCTCTTTTTATCTGTGGATTTATATTAACAAAACATGGGTTCTGATAAACTCGCTTCTTGAATTATATTATTCAGAAATTTAGTTAGAGATGGCTGAGGATTGTTTAAAGCATGCAAATGATTTAAGTGGCCTGTTGCTAATCTACTCTATACTTTCATTCTCTCCTTCTTGGTTTTATACATTCTTGAATGACACAAATAAAAGAGGGACAACACACATATGAACCTAGAAGCACAACAAACATATGAAAATTACATTGGATGAGTCGGCTGCACAGAAGATTGAATCAGATGGCGAGGAAATAAAATATGCGCTGATGACACAATGATATTGGCGCAGGTAAAGCAGGGACTGGTTTTCAACAGTGAATAATTTTGAATATTTATGTATATTTAGTAGGATATGAATTGTATCTTAACCGATAATATATTGTCAAATTATCTCTTATCAGTTTTTAAGATAGATGAATTTAAAATCATCACTTATCCATCCAAGTTTGAATTTTAGATAGAAGTTAAATGAATAATACTTTTTATTTTCAAATAATTCGATTTTCTATTGATTTCTAGAAACTGCATGCGAAATTTATGGTTAAATTGTAATTTATTCTGGCATCTCTTTTAAATTTCGAAAATTACTAATTATTTTAAAATTTTGAAAATTACTAATTATTTTAAATTTCGAATTTCTATTGAATTCTAGAAACTGTATACGAAATTTATGGTTAAATTGAAATTTATTCTGGCATGTCTTTTAAATTTCGAAAATTACTAATTATTTTAAATTGAAATTTATGGTTAAATTGAAATTTATGGTTAAATTGAAATTTAGTCTGGTATCTATTTTTAATTTCAAAAATTACTAATTATTTTAAATTTCGAAAATTACTAATAATTATATCTCCACAATTATCACCTAAAGAGTTTGAATTATTCAAAAATTGTGCTTAAATTTAGGTAACCATTAGTTTTCAAAATTTCAAAACTGATTAAATCAATCAACTTCTAATTAAGAGGGAATTTTTATTTTAAATTGCAAATTAACTTTAACTAATAATATTACAATAATGCCCTTAAACAAGTCTTACTTGAAATAAAAATGAGTTGGAAATTGAATTGCTGACGTGGCCTTTGACGTGGCCTTTTCTGGAACCTCTAATTAGTTTTGCTATATATATTATACTAGTGAGTAACCCGTCGATCCCCGATGGGAGATAAAACATTGAGGTAAAAGTTAAATGTAAATACAATTCAAAAAATTAATGAGATAATTTTATGTAATATATTACAACTTGTCAAAAACTTCTTTGTACACAACATTTGTAGTCGTGTCATCTGACTATTCATGACTATTACATATAAGCACTTTAAGTCCTTTCCTTGTAGTTACTCTAGAAAAAGCAACATATAATTTTCCATGACTAAATACTGACCTTGGAAGAAAAAGACCAACATGAGCGAGCGACTAACCCTGACTTTTATCTATCGTCATTGCAAAAGAAACGGTCAGTGGAAATTGTCTCCGTTGAAACCTAACCAGAAATTTTGTTGTATCATCCTCGGTATCAACACCTTCTTACCAACATTCTTTTCGGACAACATTACCGCCTCGACAACGTGCTTACCTATATATATTAAAATAACAGTATGTTTTATGTCAAATAATCAAATAATTAATTGTATAAATGTATAATTATATACTAACAAAATTGATTTGCGTACCTAGATTTGTAACGATCAATCTTGTACCGTTACACAATTCTGAAGCTTGATCTATATTTCGTAACAAAATGACGATACATCCAATCTTTAGCTTTAGTATGTGATTAGGTATTCCAGAGCACTTGACGGTGTTTAGGAATTCAAACTATTTCTTTAAATGATACAATTTTCTTTCAACATAATTTTTGAATTTGTACTTAATTTTTTAGTCTAATATAATTTCCTTAAATTATGCACTTTCCTTTCAATCTGTGGATTTCGATTCATTTTAGATATTTGATTAAATTTTAATTTCAAATGTCAAACAATAATTTTACAATCCTGCCCTTAGCTTTCTCTAACTTGCTTTAGCCAATTTAAAAAAAAAAAAATTATACGATAAACTCAGGAATACAGAAAAGATTGGCCACTAAGTTCCATTAACGGAGGGATTATTATCTTGACGGAGTGGACATATAATTTTAAATTTGAAATTAGAATCATTTACATATTGAATTTCAAATGGATGATTGTGATTGGTGGATGAGGGAAAGATTGGCCAATGATATTATGATATTGTGCCAATTGAAGTTTTCTAGAAGCTTGAAAAACTTTTGCTATTATATATAGTAGATTTGAGATGTTATTTAGTAGGGATATTTTTTATAATAAGTTATATAAAAAAAGTTAATATTTTTTAAAGAAATGAAAGTATATAATAGAAATAAAGAGGGACGGACAATAGCATTTACTTTTTTATTTTTTTTTTAATTTATTTTCGAATAAATAAAACTATTTGATATGATATTTTAAATTTGAAATTAGAATCATTTACATATTGAATTTCAAATGGATGATTATGATTGGTGGATGAGGGAAAGATTGGTCAATGATATTGTGCCACTTGGAATTTTCTAGGAGCTTGAAAAACTTTTGCTATTATATATAGTAGATTTGAGATGTTATTTAGTAGGGAAATTTTTTATAAAAAGTTATATAAAAAAGTTAATATTTTTTAAAGAAATAAAAATATATAATAGAAAAAAAAGAGGGACGGACAATAGCATTTACTTTTTTAATTTTTTTAATTTTTTTTTAAATAAATAAAAATATTGATATGATATTTTAGATTTTAAATTAGAATGATTTACATATTGAATTTCAAATGGATGATTGTGATTGGTGGATGAGGGAAAGATTGACCAATGATATTGTGCCACTTGAAGTTTTCTAGGAGCTTGAAATTTTTTTGTTATTATATATAGTAGATTTGAGATGTTATTTAGTAGGAAAATTTTTTATAAAAAGTTATATCAAAAAAGTTAATATTTTTTTTAAAAATGAAAGTATATAATAGAAAAAAAGAGGGGCGGACAATAGCATTTACTTTTTTAATTTTTTTTAATTAATTTTTGAATAAATAAAACTATTTGATATGATATTTTAAATTTGAAATTAGAATCATTTACATATTGAATTTCAAATGGATGAATGTGATTGGTGGATGAGGGAAAGATTTGCCAATGATATTGTGTCATTTGGAGTTTTCTAGGAGCTTGAAAAACTTTTCCTATTATATATAGTAGATTTGCGATGATATTTAATAGGGCAATTTTTTTTATAAAAAGTTATATCAAAAAAGTTAATATTTTTTAAAGAAATGAAAGTATATAATAGAAAAAAAGGGACGGAAAATAGCATTTTATTTTTTATTTTTTTAATTTATTTATGAATAAATAAAACTATTTGATATGATATTTTAAATTTGAAATTAGAATCATTTACATATTGAATTTCAAATGGATGATTGTGATTGGTGGATGAGGGAAAGATTAGCCAATGATATTTTGCCACTTGGAGTTTTGTAGGAGTTTGAAAAACTTTTGCTATTATATATAGTAGATTTGAGATGTTATTTAGTATGGAATTTTTTTATAAAAAGTTATATCAAAAAATTTAATATTTTTTAAAGAAATGAAAGTATATAATAGAAAAAAAGAGGGATGGACAATAGTATTTAATTTTTTAATTTTTTAAATTTATTTTTGAATAAATAAAACTATTTAATATGATATTTTAAATTGGAAATTAGAATCACTTACATATTGAATTTCAAATGGATGATTGTGATTGGTGGATGAGGGAAAGATTGGCCAATGATATTGTGCCACTTGGAGTTTTCTAGGAGCTTGAAAAACTTTTGCTATTATATATAGTAGATTTGAGATGTTATTTAGTAGGGCAATTTTTTATAAAAAGTTATATTAAAAAAGTTAATATTTTTTAAAGAAACTAGTCAGTAACCCGTCGATATTCGACGGGCATAATGAATCTAATAATTAAATATTATAAAAACAACATGGTGAAATTATATCCCTGTGACTCAACCTGAAAATATTCAACATAAGATTCTTAATATTCTTAGTAATAAAAATATTATACACATTTTGTCCCAAAGTAAGTAAGGTTTCTATTTCGTCCTTTTTTACGTTCATCCTAGAGTAAAGTTTTAAAACGAAAAATAATGACAATTTTTGCCCTTATCATGCTTATAATTACAAAAAACCACAACATAACGTACATACTTCGTATTTCAATTAACTTGAATCATAAATAGTGTTTTTGATAATTAAGTCTTCAAGCCACTCAAACTGTTTGCCCACTTTTTTCCTTAATAAGCATGCAATATGATTGCAACATTCTTATTCTAAAATAAAAGAAGTATCACTTAAAATATTATACTATACAAATTATATCAAAAGCTAATTTACACTTTAATGGATGCACATAGTAGAGATAAATTTTGTATTACATAAACAAATATAGATTCAGAATTATCTCACAAAATATGATTTACTAAACATAAAAGTGTTACTTATTCATGAATTGAGATTTTTTTAATGTGATTATATCTTTTAGTAGTATATAAAAAACTAAATGCCTAGAGTACATTGTTTAATATAATAATATTTATATCCCAAAATGAATGACCAAAATATTTTAAATTTATCGTTAATCAAGAAAAAATTAGAAAAATAATTTAGTTTTTCGTTTTGGGATGGAGTATACTTTTTCTAAAAAGAGACCTTGACAACGATGTAATGCTTAGGATCATATTTGATCAGTTTCATAAAAAAATAAAAGGAACACGTTTGATCAACACACAGAAAAAAGAATCAAGATAATTACCTAAGTTAAAAATCACAACAAAAAATATTCTTAAAAACTATAATTGAGGTGATCAAATTAAATAATACTAAGAGAATGATAGAATCGATTTAAATCTGTCTGTGGAGGTTTAGCTTTCAATGGCCATAATGCGAAGAATGAAAAATTAGGATAATGAAGTTAGCTTTGTTGGATTTTGATTGCTTGTCTTCTTTGCGAGATCATGCTCGGCGCGGACTTAACAACAGTTTCTTTATCATCACCAAGTATCACTTAGTACACTTGATAGGAATTAGGAAATCATAAATACTCGTATCTTTTTGGTTGAGTATTTTATTAATCAAGCATTAAACAATCAAGAAGGCAGGCTCAAATGGCATACAAACCGAGTTAATATGCATTAGAAATTGGTTATAACATCTAACAACCTAATATACATTACGGTTAGTAAACAACATTAAATGTTAGTAAAGCACTGATATTTCTATCCTAAGAATAATAGCTCGTTAGAAATTGAAATATCATTTAATTATTAATCACTATTGAAACTATGCGGCACAAATTTAATTAGAAAAAAAAATGGATTTGAGAGAAAAAAGAAAGACAAACTTGAAAGAGGCAGATGCGCGAAAACGTATGCAAAAGAATGATAGATACAAATGAATGATAGTGATTTCTGGTTATAAAAAGAGATTAAGTTCTAGGACTTTTACTTCCAAAAGACTTTCATTAGATGACAATTTTCAAATTTTAAATTTAAACTAATAAAATATACTGATTTGATAAGCTGAAAATAATAAATATAATCTGATAATATGATTTGAAAATCATACTTAAAAAGACTTACAAAGATGATAATTTTAAAATTTTAAATTTAAACTAATAAAATATACTAATATGATAATCTGATATGGGGATAATGGATAATGATACTTCCTCTATCCCTAATTGAATGACCATTATTGTCTCAAAATAAATGTTCTTTTAAATTTTTTGGTTTAATTTTTTTTTCATAATTCATTATATTTTTACAAATCTAAAATTTTGAAAATGAATTAAAAGAATATTTATTATTTTTTCTAGATTAAAATTAAATTTTTTAAAATGATTCTTAAATTTTGAAAAAAATCATTCATTTTAGGATGGAGAGAATAATACAATTTAAACAAATTAAATTTAATCCAATAAAATAAACTAATCTAATAATCTAAAATCTAATATGGGGGATAATGATAAGAGAAATCAGTGCATGCTCAAAGACAATGTTTCTACTTTCTACCACCATCACATTCTTTCGGATGAAGTAGTTGAACCGCTGTAGTTTTAATTTAGTACGTTTAAAAATATTTTGTTTAGATTTAAAAGCTAAAATTTGTGTTTAAATCAAAATCTAAAATAAAACTCTTCATTAAATGTGACACATGACAGCTAATAATTGGTGAACATAGACCTGACTTGAAATTCCACATGGCGAGCTGTGTGGTCTTGAAATATTTCTGCTTTTATATATTATATAGATTGAATGACCATTATTGTCTCAAAATAAATGTTCTTTTAAAATTTTTGATTTAATTTTTTTTTCATAATTCATTATATTTTTACAAATCAAAAATTTTGAAAATGAATTAAAAGAATGTTTATTATTTTTCTAGATTAAAATTAATTTTTTTAAAATGATTCTTAAATTTTGAAAAAAATCATTCATTTTAGGATGGAGAGAATAATACAATTTAAACAAATTAAATTTAATCCAATAAAATAAACTAATTTAATAATCTAAAATCTAATATGGGGGATAATGATAAGAGAAATCAGTGCATGCTCCAAGGCAATGTTTTTACTTTCTACCACCATCACATTCTTTCAGATGAAGTAGTTGAACCGCTGTAGTTTGAATTTATTACGTTTAAAAATATTTTGTTTGGATTTAAAAGCTAAAATTTGTGTTTAAATCAAAATCTAAAATAAAACTCTTCATTGAATCTGACACATGGTGGCTAATAATTGGTGAACATAGAGCTGACTTGGAATTCCACGTGGCGAGCTGTATGGTCTTGAAATGTTTCTGCTTTTATATATTATATAGATTGAATGACCATTATTGTCTCAAAATAAATGTTCTTTTAAATTTTTTGATTTAATTTTTTTTTTCATAATTCATTATATTTTTACAAATGTAAAATTTTGAAAATAAATTAAAAGAATGTTTATTATTTTTTCTAGATTAAAATTAAATTTTTTAAAATGATTATTAAATTTTGAAAAAAATCATTCATTTTAGGATGTAGAGAATAATACAATTTAAACAAATTAAATTTAATCCAATAAAATAAAATAAACTAATCTAATAATCTAAAATCTAATATGGGGGATAATGATAAGAGAAATCAGTGCATGCTCCAAGACAATATTTCTACTTTCTACCACCATCACATTCTTTCGGATGAAGTAGTTGAACCGCTGTAGTTTGAATTTATTACGTTTAAAAATATTTTGTTTGGATTTAAAAGCTAAAATTTGTGTTTAAATCAAAATCTAAAATAAAACTCTTCATTGAATGTGACACATGGCGGCTAATAATTGGTGAACATAGAGCTGACTTGGAATTCCACGTGGCAAGCTGTATGGTCTTGAAATGTTTCTGCTTTTATATATTTTATAGATAGATGAAAGTATATAATAATAAAAAAAAAAGACGGACCATAGCATTTACTTTTATAATTTTTTTTTAAATTTATTTTTGAATAAATAAAACTGTTTGATATGATATTTTAAATTTGAAATTAGAATCATTTACATATTGAATTTCAAATGGATGATTGTGATTGGTGAATAAGGAAAAGATTGGCCAATGATATTGTGCCACTTGGAGTTTTCTAGGAGCTTGAAAAAGTTTTGCTATTACATATAGTGTATTTGAGATGTTATTTAGTAGGGAAATTTTTTATAAAAAGTTATTTAAAAAAAGTTAATATTTTTTGAAGAAATGAAAATATATAATAGAAAAAAAAGAGGGACGGACAATGGCATTTACTTTTTTAATTTTTTTTTTAATTTTTTTTAAATAAATAAAAATATTTGATATGATATTTTAGATTTTAAATTAGAATCATTTACATATTGAATTTCAAATGGATGATTGTGATTGGTGGATGAGGGAAAGATTGACCAATGATATTGTGCCACTTGAAGTTTTTTAGGAGTTTGAAAAACTTTTGCTATTATATATAGTAGATTTGAGATGTTATTTAGTATGGAATTATTTTATAAAAAGTTATATCAAAAAATTTAATATTTTTTAAAGAAATAAAAGTATATAATAGAAAAAAAGAGGGACGGACAATGGCATTTACTTTTTTTATTTTTTAAATTTGAATAAATAAAACTATTTGATATGATATTTTAAATTGGAAATTAGAATCATTTACATATTGAATTTCAAATGGATGATTGTGATTGGTGGATAAGGAAAAGATTGGCAAATTATATTGTGCCACTTGAAATTTTCTAGGAGCTTGAAAAAGTTTTGCTATTATATATAGTATATTTGAGATGTTATTTAGTAGGGAAATTTTTTATAAAAAGTTATATAAAAAAAGTTAATATTTTTTAAAGAAATGAAAATATATAATAGAAAAAAAGAGGGACGGACAATAGCATTTACTTTTTTAATTTTTTTAATTTATTTTTAAATAAATAAAACTGTTTGATTTGATATTTTAGATTTTAAATTAGAATCATTTACATATTGAATTTCAAATGGATGATTGTAATTGGTGGATGAGGGAAAGATTGGCCAATGATATTGTGCCACTTAAAGTTTTCTAGTAGCTTGAAAAACTTTGCTATTATATATAGTTGATTTGAGATGTTATTTAGTAGGTAATTTTTTTTATAAAAAGTTATATCAAAAAAGTTAATATTTTTTTAAAAAATGAAAGCAAATAATAGAAAAAAAGAGGGACGGACAATAGCATTTACTTTTTTATTTTATTTTTAATTTATTTTTTGAATAAATAAAACTATTTGATATGATATTTTAAATTTGAAATTAGAATAATTTACATATTGAATTTCAAATGGATGATTGTGATTGGTGGATGAGGAAAAGATTGACCAATGATATTGTGTCACTTGGAGTTTTCTAGGAGCTTGAAAAAGTTTTGCTATTATATATAGTAGATTTGAGATGTTATTTAGTAGGAATTTTTTTTATAAAAAGTTATATAAAAAAAGTTAATATTTTTTAAAAAATGAAAACATATAATAGAAAAAAACTGGGACGAACAATAGCATTTACTTTTTAAATTTTTTTAATTTATTTTTAAATAAATAAAACTGTTTGATATGATATTTTAGATTTTAAATTAGAATCATTTACATAATGAATTTCAAATGGATGATTGTGATTGGTGAATGAAGGAAAGATTGGCCAATGATATTGTGCCACTTGGAGTTCTCTAGGAGCTTGAAAAACTTTTGCTATTATATATAGTAAATTTGAGATGTTATATAGTAGGGAAATTTTTTATAAAAAGTTATATAAAAAAAGTTAATATTTTTAAAAAATGGAAGTATATAATGGAAAAAAAGAGGGACGGACAATAACATTTACTTTTTTAATTTTTTTAATGTATTTTTAATAAATAAAACTATTTGATATGATATTTTAAATTTGAAATTAGAATCATTTACATATTGAATTTCAAATGGATGATTGTGATTGGTGGATGAGGGAAACATTTGCCAATGATATTGTGCCTCTTGGAGTTTTTTAGGAGCTTGAAATTTTTTTGATATTATATATAGTAGATTTGAGATGTTATTTAGTAGGGAAATTTTTTATAAAAAGTTATATAAAAAAATTAATATTTTTTAAAGAAATGAAAATATATAATAGAAAAAAAGAGGGACGGGCAATAGCATTTACTTTTTTAATTTTTTTAAATTTATTTTTAAATAAATAAAACTGTTTGATATGATATTTTCGATTTTTAATTAGAATCATTTACATATTGAATTTCAAATGGATGATTGTGATTGGTGGATGAGGGAAAGATTGGCCAATGATATTGTGCCACTTGGAGTTTTTTAGGAGCTTGAAAAATTTTGCTATTATATATAGTAGATATGATTCCTTCCTTTACTTTCTTTTTCATTTTTTGTATATTTACACCATAAAATTAAGTTATTATTTTTCTTAATAAAAAGAGAACACCTTGATTTCGATAAGATATTTAATTTTTTATTTAAATTATGTTGAATTTAATTTTATCTAAATTGAGAATGCATAAATTAGAGAATTGAACAAGAAATCGAGTAATTCCTGTGACAGACCAAGGGGGGCGACCGCGCCAAGTTTTTGGACAAACGGGATGATCGCACGCCATGGGGCAGCGATCGCGCCCAACCCTCTAGACAAAGAGGGTGATCGCGCCCTACAGGGGTGCGGTCGCGCCCAATGCGGAATTGGACCTGTCGCCGACAACTTATGTGTAGGGTTTGAGAAACCCAATTGTAGGCAGTATAAATACCCCTATCCCCTAATAGTTTGATGTAATTATAGTGTGATAGGCATATCAATAATTATAGAATTCTGAAGTTCAATTGGTTATTTGTTTTCTTGATATATGGTTTGAACAACCAGAAACTCTTGTGACAAATAATTTGTGCACTATATTAGAGACTGTATTCGTTGATTTTCAGTTGATAATAATATTCTTTCTCTATGATCATGGACGTAGACATGTTGGTGAACCACATATATCGTTGTTTTGTGTGATTGTTGTTTGTTTTCTATCTTATATATAGACTTTATTCTAACAAATTAAATAATTATTTACACCACAAAATCAAGTTATTATTTAAATTAAATAATTATTATTTAAAATTATTCATATTTAACTATTAAAAAATTTAATTAATTAAAATATTATAAATATGAAATAAAATTAATAATATAAAAATAAAAATTTGATTTTGATACCTATCATTAGAGATGCTATCACCTTTTAAATAGGTATCAAAAATTTAATTTTGATACTTACTATTTAAAATAAAAATTTAATATTCTATAAATAATGCTTTATATTCCTAGATATCAAAAATTGATTTGATACCTATAGCTTAAATCTCCGAGATGCCCAGAATCTACCTATATAATATACTAGTACATGCCCGTGTTCAAGGACACGGAGTTTTTTTTTTTTAATTTTTTTTTAATTTAATTTTTTTTAAGGGCAAAATGGAAAAGGGACAAATGTATGAGGGCAAAATGGAAAATTTGCCGCTTAAAACTATTCGTAATACTGTTTATGCTGAGTTGGCATGTTGCCATTTATAATATTTAACTATTAAAAAATTTAATTAATTAAAATATTATAAATATGAAATAAAATTAATAATATAAAAATAAAAATTTGATTTTGATACCTATCATTAGAGATGCTATCACCTTTTAAATAGGTATCAAAAATTTAATTTTGATACTTACTATTTAAAATAAAAATTTGATATTCTATAAATAATGCTTTATATTCCTAGATATCAAAAATTTATTTGATACCTATAGCTTAAATCTCCGAGATGCCCAGAATCTACCTATATAAGTATACTAGTACATGCCCGTGTTCAAGGATATATATATTTTTTTTAATTAAAATTTTTTTTAAGAGCAAAATGGGAAAGAGACAAATGTATGAGGGCAAAATGGGAAATTTGTCGCTTAAAACTATTCGTAATACTGTTCATGCTGAGTTGGCATGTTGCCTTTTAAGAAAATCCCCTAATCAAGAGATTCTGATTTTTTTTTTATTTTTTTTAACAGGGCCAAATTATGTTTATTAGTGAAAGGGAGCAAAAAAAAAAAAAATAGTATAATTTTTTCTTCACTCGAGAAGGGGACAAAGTTTAATATAGTGCACTAATACCCCTAAATTTTACAAAAATTGCACCAGTAATTTGTTTTTTTCTTTTAAGGCGAACGAACGGAGGTCAAGGCCTCCCTAGCATTGTAGGTCCGCCCCCGACCAACATATGCATGTTTCTTTATCCATTTACATCAAATAATGCAACGTACTTTTTAGTGTATAAAAATGAAACGTACTTTTTAACTGGTTATCAAATAATGCAATTAAATTCTTTTTTAACTAACGGTGTTATTTTTTTAATAAAATGTTGATTTAGCAAATGAGGTGTTGAATTATATCGAATGTTGATGTGAAACTAACTTTTCCATCATCTCAATCTCTATAAAGGAGGAAAAAAAAGGGGCATTAATGCTCGTTAAATATTTAGTTCGTGTTAAATTGGTCACAAGGTGTTAACTATATTTAACATCATTCATCTTTTAACTTGAAAATTGCATTATATGAAAAATGTTATAAAAGTACGTTATATTTTTTAGATACTAAGAACTACGTTGCTTTATTTGATTCAAATGAGTAAAGTACGTTACCTATTTGAGTCATTTTCTCGAATTTTATGAGGATTATTAAGTTTTAATTGATAGAAGTTTAATTAAATTAAAGCGAATAGTTTTAAACAAAGGGAATGCCAAAGAAAAACCATACTATTAATGCAAATTTCGAGAATATAAAAGTATAATTGGTATATTAATAATTAAGTTTGACTTATATAAATCAACTATTTTTTTTTTTCAAAATGAAGAAATTATTTGGTTCAATTCTAGTAATCCAGTAGGTTCATTAAATAAAGGGATATTTGGATTTTCGCTGAAATCACTGCTACTATTAACATTTTTAAGTAAACACGGATTAACACATTTTGGTTAAAAAAATCAAAATAAATATTTTTTGATTTAATAAATTTAAAAGAGATATCATTGTAATATAAAAATCTAGTTATAGAGCCAAAACAAAACACTTAATTTGAAAATACTTTTTCATTTCAAAATAAAAAATAAAAAAATAAATTCATTTCGATTTTGATTGTCAATTTAATTACACTTTAACCAATACTGCTCATAAGTATATAAATGAAGTCAGTTTTATGCAAAATGCATTCTACCAATGCGTGATGGCGGAACGTGTTTTCTGTAATTGTTTTCACTAATATTATAAAGTGTCTGTTCTAATATTAGAAAGTGTTTGTAATAGTTAGCAACGGGCATGATTGTGCCGGATCTGCAGAGGGGTGCCGATCTGGGGCTGCTCTGAGAGAAAAACTATTGGCCGGAACCAATGGATTTCGATCGGAGCAGTTGCAATCTTGGCCGCAATCTGCTCTCTGTGTGAAAAATGGAGAAGAAGGTAGAAATGAGTGTTTATTTAACGGTTGTTAGTTTTTCTTTAATATGTTAGTAGATTTTTAACGAATGTTAATTTATTTAACTGATACTCCCTCTGTCTCACGATAATATGCAAAAAGATCTCTTTTGGACGTCCCACAATAATTTGCACTTTCTTAAAATGGAAATGGGACCCACTTCTCTCTACTCACAACACTTTTCAAATTTACTATTCTCACCACTCATTCTCTCTCCTATTTTACTTTTACACTCACAACACATTACTTTTATCACTTTTTACCTTAATTTTCACACCGGCACAAAAAGTGCATACATTTGTGGGACGAAGGGAGTATTAGTTATCTTTTATGGGGCATGCTGACTAGGATGCCATGTCTCGACATTTCCGTTAAATTTTTAACGTCGTTAGGTTGATTAAATGCAAATTGCATTACATGAAAAAAATTACATTAAGTGGTCACTAAAAAATGAAAAAATACAAAAAAAAATAAAAAAAAATACGTTGCATATTTTGGTATCACAAAATTTTGGGGGAAACTAGTTTCTCCTTAAGTTATAGAAAGTCCTGTTTTATAAACTGTTCCTAAATATTCACTAACTACTTGCAAGTAGAAAAAAAGTGAACTTTTTATAATTTATGAAAAAACTAATTTCTCCCAAAACTTGTTCTTTTGGTATTTGACCGATTTTTATTAGAACGGTGGATTATATAAATAATAATAATAATAATAAAAAAAAAACTCAAAAAGAGAGTTACCTTTTTGATAAGCCCCAAACAGAGTCATAAGGTATTTGTAACAGCAGCAACATTTTTCTGTAGGGGAATTTTCACCCCTTCTCCCCATAGACTCGGGACCATCACCCCTTTCTCTCTCTCTTCATCACCAAGATCATCTACACACAGTGAGTGTGTGTATTTTCACTATCCACATTGGCTCATTCTTTTCTTCATTGTCACACATTACTCCCAATCTCTTTCCTAATCCCTACAAATCAGAAAATATTTATTATAACTGTAAAATTTATGATACTGCAATGGCGTGCATGAAGTTAGGATCTAAACCAGAGGCTTTTCACCAAGATGGTCACACTTGGTTAGTCATTTTCTTTGAAGATTTCCCCCTTTTCCTATTTCAAGACTCTTTTAATTTTTATTATCTTTTAAAGGGGTTTTTTTTTTTTTAAATTTGTTATGTGGTTATATTTCCATTTTCTGGGTTGGAGCTCACATTCAATTATTGCTCTATCTACTCTTTATTTGATTTTGATTTTATTTTGTGTTTGATATATATAGCTTTGGTGGTTGTCATATCAGGTGCATTTTTGTTCAATTTCAGCTTACATTTATGAATTTATGATGCTTTGGATAAAGAATCACAGGCCAGTAGCCATTAAAAATTGAGGGCTGTTTGTTTACCCCAAATGCAATGGTTAATTGGTCAATAATTGAGATTCCTTTCAGTGCTTATGAGCTATGTGTTAGCAAAATTGGCAATTACAGAAGAAAGAAATTACAAATAAAATTACAGAATAGAAATACACTGGAACAGAGATAAGATGGCAGTAACAAATTGGTTGTGCACGAGCCCTGATGAATCAGTCTCCTTAAGACTTATTCGTCCCCTCACCAATAGTGCTTGAGGCTGCCTTGGACGCGAGTCTCCCAGGATAGAACGTGCGGACCGGGGGCACTTTGCACCTAAAGTTCCCGGCGAATTGGCAGTGTGCCTAGACAGTATCACCAAATGCAATATGCAAGGAGGCCAAAGGAAGTTTGAACAATATGCAACGAAGTGGAATGTTGAGAGATTCTGGAAATCAGAGTGTCTCGTGTTGTTGCTGTTCTTTCCTTTATATAGTTGCCAAGGAAATCAAAACTGCTTGAAAATTAAAAGCTCTTTTAATTTTCTTAATTACTGCAGTTATGGCGGCAGTTACATATACGTTTGAAATCATAAGAGGCACGCATCTGCTGGTGCCCAGATGCTGCTGATGCCCACGCTCTGCTGGTGCCCAGATGCTGCTGATGCTCAGAAGCTGCTGATGCTCGGATGCTTCTGATGCTCAGAAGCTGCTGATTCAACCATATCCTAAGCGCCAGTTACAGTGGGTCAAGTTAAAAAAAAATTGCAAAAAGTGGGCTTGCGCGGACAGGCAATTTCGGAGCTACATTCGTGTCCGCAGGACGCGCATGAGTTCGGTAGCCCGAAGCCTATTTTGGTCCATGATTTGCACCCCCCCTGCGCACCTGTGCGCGAGAGAGAGCCTCTATGTACCACAATCTTACTCCCTACTCAAGTGTAGGAGTATATAAACTAAGCCACTTTTCCATCTTTTTCCAATGTGGGATAACTTCATTTTCCCATTTACAACCCACTAACTTTGAGCATTAATATCTCATTCATCCCTCAACCATTTTGGACAAATGAATATATGATTTCAATGTATTCATGGAGTAGAACACAACCCAACAATCAATTTGGTCATTTAACAAATAACCCATTTAGGAAATAATTCATTTTTCCCTTTAAACCCATTTAGGAAATAATTCATTATTCCCTTCAAACACTCCTAATTTTCCAACACTATGTAATAAACCAAATAATAAGTTAATGTTGCTGTTAACTATTTTGTGAATTTTATTGAAAATGTTATTGCTAGATGAGATAATATTGGGTCTGCAATCATATCTTTTATAAGTGTGATGTATATTTGTCTAGATTACTGTTATGGAATAATTTCGCTCGTGTTTCCTAACTAAAGTACTTGGCTTTTTGCTGAAGTTCAAATTCAGTTATTTGGATAACGTAGAGGTCTGCAGTGTAAGACTCCTTGATTTTGAAGCTGAAGGAAGTGTGAAGGAAGTGTGAAAAGTAGGTTTTGAATCGGAAGCCACCATGGAACGAAAAATGAAAAGGAATGGACATACGACTCTATGCTGTTGCTCTTGTGTGAAGTTACGAGTCACAAAAAGGCTTAATCTTTGAGAAAGAGGGCCCTGCAGCATAAATCAAGCCTTAATACTATGATACATATGTATCAGTATCACCTACATGCACCTACCATAAAGAGCTAACTCGTTTGCATGTGGGAAACAAATGCCAAATGGGAAACTAGAATTTCAGATTAGTTTGACGGATGGTAGTAAGGATTGGCATTCATTGTTGGGCTCTTTCTTGATAAAAGTGTTCCCTTTCAGCCGATCTTGTTCTATGGTTGGCCAAAATGGAATCAACCAAATTCAGCAGCAACTTTTTTCTTGACTGGAGTTTCACTCTCATAGACTCGGGACCCATCCCCCTTCTTGTTCTTCATCACCAAAGATCATCTACACACACTGTGTGTGTATTTTCACTATCCACATTGGCTCATTCTTCCCTCAATCTCTTTCATAATCCCCACAAATCAGAAAACATTTATTATTACTGTAAAACTGCAATGGCGTACATGAAGTTAGGATCTAAGCTAGAGGCTTTTCACCAAGATGGTCACACTTGGTTAGTCAATTTCTTTGAAGATTTTCCGTTTTTCCTATTTCAAGACTCTTTTAATTTGATTTTCTTTAAAGGGTCTTTTTTCGAATTTTATGTGGCTATATTTCCATTTTCTGAGTTGGAGCCCACATTCAATTATTTCTCTTTCTAATCTTTCTTTGATTTTGATTTTATTTTTGTTTGATATATATAGTCTGGTGGTTTCATATCAGGGTGTTGACCTGTTTCAGCTTACTTTTCTGAATTTATGGTGTTTTGGATAGAGAATCATAGGCCATTAGCCATTAATAACTGAGTGATGTTGGTTTACCCCAAATGCAATGGTTAATTGGTTAACAATTGAGATTCTTTTCCCTACTAGTCCATCCGTGTCATAATAAGTGTTTGCAATTGACTTGTCGAAACTTTTTAAAGAATGGGCTTTACTTGTTTATACATTGCTTGTACCATGGTCCATAATAAAATTGAACTAAAACTATTTCCTTACTTAGAACGCTACACTTATTTTGAAACGGACCAAAAAGGAAAATGTGACCCTCATTATGAGGCGGAGTATATGAAGTTATGAACTATCAAGCGACAAGATATGTACTAAAACCAAATAATCAGTTATTGTTGATGCTAACTATTTTTTGAAAATGATCAATAATGTTATTGTTAGATGAGATTTTCTTGGGTCTGCAATTATAACTTTTATAAGTCTCATGCTACTGTCTAGATTGATGTTACATTCTTTCTGCACTGCAATTTTTGCTTGTGTTTCCTAACTAAAGTACTTGGCTTTTGCTGAAAATTAAAACGAAATATAATAAAATTGTAGATTAGATGATTCAATTTTTTGAGTTGTAAAGTTGTGTATCAGATTCCAAATCATTCTATAATGTGATACTCCCTCTGTCCCAAAATGATCTTCCCACTTTTTTCATCATTAGTACGAAGGAACTTTGAGCAATTACTTTAGGTTGATTTAATTGTCCTAATGAAAATGTAAAACTTGTTATTGATAGTATTGTTGATGATGTATCAATTACAAGTTTTAGATTTACATTAGTATAATTAAATCAATCTATAGTTATTGCTGAAAGGTAGTAACGGCAAAAAAAGTAGGAAGATCATTTTGGGACGGAGGGAGTATGTAGTACAGTAGGTACTCTCTGGCGCATGTTCAGGTTTAATTATTAATTGATTTAAGTACTGAGATCCTAGCGCTTGGAAATGCTTCCACTTATGTGTTTCTGAACCCGTAAAAAGGCAATTTAAATATTTTTCAACGGGTAACTCAAAATAGTGATCATGCTATTGGTGGAAGAATCCTGAAATCCAGAAGCAGAAGGAAGAGATAAAAATAGTTTTCAATCGGAAGCCACCATAGAACAAAAAATGAAAGAGAATGCCCATATGACTCTATGTTGTTGCTCTTGTGTGAAGTTATGAGCCACCAAAATGCTTAAGCTCTTAGAAAGAGGGCCGGCAGTGTAAAACAAACCGCAATACTCTGTTATTCACATGTTTCCCCTACTTGCTCGTGAAGAGATAACCCAACATGATTCAACCAGATGGATCAGAAACTAAAAAGAACCAATCTCTCCGTCCCAAAATGAATGTCCAAAAAAATAAATCTATTTTGCTCTTGATCAAGAGCAAATTTGAGATTTTTTTGGACATTCATTTTGGGACAGTGGTAGTAACTTGTTGCATGGGGGAAACAAAGGACATAAGGTCTAGGTTTTGAGTATCTCAACAGTAATATCTTGTGTGTGCATGTTAGCTTGGTTTTTGATGCACCTTTCTATATTTTCAACATGTTTGGGTGATTATTAAGCTCGACATAATTGGTTGCACCCCTCTTTAATAGCTTAACCTGTTACAGTACATGAAGTGATACGCTTGAAATAAATCTATGTTTTCTCACATCAATGCTTATGAATATAATAATACTAAGGGGTTATTGGGTGAATTTAAACATTTGACTGTTTCACGCAAGCCAAGATTTTATAGGCATTTTGATTTATTATACTCCCTCTGTCCCGCAAAAAAAACGCACTTTGCATTTTGGTTTGTCCCAAAATAAATGTCGTGTTTCCAAATAAGGAAAGTGATTTAGTGCAAATTTAACATTGTAAAAGTAGTGTATGCGACATTTAATATGGGGCGGAGGGAGTAAGATCTACTCTGTTGTTTCTCCTACTGTTGGTCTCAGATATAAATGGGATTCTAAGACTTTGTAATTTTTACTTGAGAATTTAGTCACCACTCACAACTTTACTCTAGCTCTAATCTTGGCTTACATATTCTTAGTAAGTTAGTACTACCTCTGTCCAAAAATGAATGACCAAAAAAATTTGGAATTTACTCTTGATCAAAAGCAAATTATAAATGATTGAGGGAGTATAATATTCTCAGGAAGATCTTACCGGATTCATTAATATGAATGTTTATGATGCTTATTACGATGTTCTCCCTCCGGCCTCCATCTCGGGAAAGTTAGTCCCATTTTTTTTTGCTGTCAACTCGGTTGAACTTTGACTGCCGATTGAGAGAAAATAATAATTCCAATAATACTCTAAAACTTATTATTGATACACCATTAAAAACAATATCAATAACAATATTTAGACTCTTACTAGGATAACTAAATTGACGTGTGATTATTGGTCAAAGTTCACTTGAGTTGACCACTATTAACTAAATGGGACTATCTTTACGAGATGGAGGGAGTATATTTTTGCTATCCTCCATTTCCTAGGCACATTGTTGCCTACAGCACCCTTTAAAACTTTTATTGTTTTACTTGCCATGTTTTGGCATATGAATTTTAGGCTTTAGCTGTTATAATTTCTCCTGTGCAAAAACATCGTTAAGCATTCGTTTTTTGCAGGACCTGCTCATCTGGCCTACCAAGCGATATTATAATTGAAGTAGGAGAAGAATCCTTTCATCTTCATAAGGTGTACTTCCATTGTTCAACCTTAAATTACCAAGTTGCCCTTGTTATAATTTTTTCCTGCCTACCGTAACTCGCTTTTTGTTTGGCAAATATTGCAGTTCCCATTATTGTCTAGAAGCAGGACACTGGAAGAACTTGTTGGAGATTCTTCTGACGATGAAAAGAAGTCTGACAATGAAAAAAGATGCATTTTGCAACTTCACGACATACCTGGAGGAGCAAAAGCATTTCTGCTTGTAGCCAAGTTCTGCTATGGTGTCAAATTTGAATTGTCTGCAACTAATATAGTTGTTCTTAGATGTGCAGCGGACTATCTTCAAATGACCGAAGACTATGGAGAAGGAAATCTCATTGCACACACTGAAACATTCCTCAACGAAGTATTTGGAAACTGGGAGGATACTATAAAAACCCTCGAGACCTGCGAAGAGGTTTTCGATTATGCAGAAGTTCTTCATATTGTCTCAAGCTGCATTAATTCCCTCGCAATGAAAGCTTGTGCCGACCCCACTTTGTTCAGTTGGCCTTTGTCAGGAAAAAGTACTGTCAAACAGAGCCCTGCCAGCTCAGCTTTGTGGAACGGAA
This sequence comes from Adenophora triphylla var. japonica, assembly GCA_022495995.1. Classification (NCBI taxonomy): domain Eukaryota; kingdom Viridiplantae; phylum Streptophyta; class Magnoliopsida; order Asterales; family Campanulaceae; genus Adenophora; species Adenophora triphylla. The sequence continues at coordinate 75,505 of JAFEMH010006030.1, forward strand.
TTTGCACGACTCCAAAGCCAGCTCAGCCTATGGGCGATGATTGGTGGTATGAGGATGTGTCTAATCTCAAACTTCCTCTTTATAGAAGGTTTATCCTGTCCGTTTATTCAAGAAGCATGGCAACGGATAGGATTGCTGGGTCCCTCATGTTTTATGCCAAGAAGTATCTTCCTTTAATGGGCAGGCAATCTAGCTCACAAAATGGAAAATTTTCTGCTCCGTCCGATGCAGATCAAAAGACTCTCCTTGAAGAGATCGTGAACTTGCTACCAGATGAAAAGGGAGTGATACCTACTAAGCTCCTCCTTAGGCTTCTACGAACTTCCATGATTTTACATGCTAATCCTTCATGTCGAGTGACTTTAGAAAAAAGGGTCGGAGTGCAGTTGGATCAAGCAGTTATCGAAGATATTCTCATACCTAATATGGGTTACTCAATGGATACCCTTTATGATATTGACTGTGTTCAGCGAATCCTTGACTATTTCATGCTCGTGGACAGGGACGTAAGTGGAAATTCCTCAAATTCTTTAGTCGAAGAAGACGGGGAGTTAATCGGAAATTCCCACTCGCTTACCCCGATGACCATGGTGGCTAATTTAATGGACAGCTATTTAGCTGAGGTTGCACCTGATGTTAACTTGAAGCTAGCAAAGTTTCAATCTTTGGCTTCTGTTGTCCCAGATTATTCAAGGCCAGTAGATGATGGAATTTATCGCGCTATTGATGTATATCTCAAGGTAAATACTCACTCCGTTTAAAAAGTTTGTATCGCTTTGACTTTTATGGTTAACTCAATCGAATTTTGAACATAATTTTACGAAAATCTAGATATTCCTATGCAATTCTAAAAATTGTTATTGTTTCAATATTTGGAATACTATCAATAACAATATTTAGAATTGAATAGAGAAATCTAGATTTTTATAAAATTATGGTCAAAGTTCGATTGAGTTGACCATAAAAGTAAAGTGGGACAAACTTTCCGAGACACGGAAGGAGAATAGACTATTCATCAGTTATTGCTCAAATTCAAGAAGGGGATTGACTTTGACTTTGTCGCAGGCCCATCCTTGGCTGACAGATTCGGAGAGAGAACAACTCTGCAGACTCATGAACTGTCAGAAGCTCTCACTTGAAGCAAGCACACACGCAGCACAGAACGAGAGACTACCGCTCCGAGTCATAGTTCAAGTTCTTTTCTTCGAACAGCTTCGCCTCCGTACATCAGTAGCCGGTTGGCTCTTCGTTTCGGACCAACTTGAAAACTCGCAAAACCTAAGTGGAAACTTGGGTCCTGCAAGTAATGAACACCCCATCCAAGCGGGTCCTGGCATCATTGCGGTTGATGATATGAAGGAGCGTGTTTCAGAGTTGGAGAAAGAGTGTTTGACTATGAAGAAAGAGATCGATAAGCTCGTGAAGACAAAAGGGATGAGTTGGAACAACTTGTGCAGAATTTTTGGCCTAAAACCCAAGTCAAAGTCTTCTTCTGAGGCTAAATCACAGTCAAAGCCTGTCAGCAATGGCAAAGTGTCACCGCCATTGAAGAAAGCCCTTTTGAATGGAGATCAAAACCATTAAAATGGTGAGCTTGTTGGTTAAATTTTCGGGTTTTTTTCATCTCAATTTCTTCTGTAACTAAGTTAGAGGTACATTTGATTTGATTGTAGTCTTTCTGATTCTGTTCTAGTCTTCTAGATAATAAATTTGCGTATATTTAGTTTGGAACTTGGCCATTTTGAAGAGGAGTGCTTGTTCTTATAAACCCTACACCAAAGTAAACTTCCATGCATCGGTAATTTTTGAAATGTCAGCAGTTGCAAGTAGACATGCTCAAATTGGAACCGGGATCGGCTGAACCAGCTGTTTGAACCGCAATCGACCGAACCGGCAGTTCTCCAATTCAGTTTCGGTTCTTCCATTCATGGAAGTATGGAACCATGTCTGATAAAGAACCGGCCTTATTTTTTTATTTTTTTCAAAATGTTTGATTTGTTATTATTCCGTTACTAAACTACCGATCTTGTTGAAAAAACTAACTGAATTTATTAAAAAGTTTAACATTTTTCTTTTTAACATAAATTTTATACCAAGTACTTTTTAATGTTTCGTTTTGAAAATATAAAGGATTTTGACAATCTAATAATTATTTAACTATTCACAACTAGTTTGCATGTTAAAAAAAAATTAAAAATAGAATAAAATTAAAGAAACCGGCGAAACAATCTCTATATATAGTATATAAAAGGAGGATAGTCTTGGCCCCAAAAACCAGGGGCAATTTAGTAATTTCACGCGGTGGCAATAATGCAATTAACAAGGCGGACGAGACACGTGGCAAGATTGGATTGGGCGCGTGCGCCACACGCGCCGACAAAGGCGCGTGTCCGCGAATCTGTTTTTTTTTAAAGCCTCGACTCGTGGCGCGCTCTAATTGGATGGTTTATTTTCAGATTTTTTTTTTCATTCCATTTTTTTGACCTCCATTATTTTATAAAAAAAAAATTTTAAAAAAAAAATTTTTACACCAAAATTCATAATTTTTTTTCCTCTTTAATTAGAGACTAATTTCATTTAATTTGGACAAAAAAAAAATTCACTATTTTTTAAATATAAATTTCTTAATTATCCTTTCTTAATTTTTCTTTTTTATTTTTCAATATCTTTTTTGTGCAAATTAATTAAGTGTGAAGTATATATTTTTATTATAAATGATAATAATAATAATCATAATTTTACTTTTTAAATATAAATTAATGTTTGTAATGTTATTTCTTTCGTTTCAAAATTTTACATTAACTTTTTAAACATATTAAGTAATATTTTATAAAATATTCCTTGGTACGAATATATTAATTTATTTTTTTACCCGAAGTAGTATTATTTTGTAAAAATTAATGTTTATAATGTTCGTGTCTTCGTGTCTGAATTTTTTTTTTTTTTGAGACAAGTAAATTTAAAATGAAAATTTAATTCGATTTAATCCAAAATTTAAACATAAATATACGTAACTCAACCTAAAAAACCAACATGCAAGAAACATATATATATATATATATATATATATATATATATATATATATAGAGAGAGAGAGAGAGAGAGAGAGAGAGAGAGAGAGAGAGAGAGAGAGAGAGAGAGAGAGAGAGAGGGCATTACAAGATTGTTGGCAGATTCATCAAGAAAAATCTTGAAGCAAGAAAGAGAGCTATTTTCAGGGCTTGATTTGTCCATTCTCAGTTTGGGTAATTAGGGGATCTCTTTTTAAAAAGTTAGGGTCAACTCTGTTCTTTTAGAAGGAGAGAACAGGTGTAGTATTTGATTTGATTTTAGTATTTTTATTTGCACAATAAAAATTTTATTTGCACAATATTTTTTAAATTAAAGTGATTAATTAATGTACAAAATTAATTAATATTGTGCAAATTTTTTAAAGACAAATAGTGTATTTAATGTGATGGGAGATTTGAGAGTGGGTGATCATTCCTAAATTAATGTGATGGGAGATTTGAGAGTGGGTGGTGATCATTACCACTTCCATACTCTCTCCTCCCCTTCTACATTGCCCAAGGATTCTGAGCCAACTCTCTCCAATTTTCACATTTGTTGAATAGAACCCATCAAAGAAAGCGATCAAGCCCAATACACAAAAAAACAAAGATGAATTCTTTAGTATATATTTATTAAAAAAAAGGAAGTTTAAAATCGGACGAAGGAAGTGAGCATTTATTTATTTGATTGTGAAATAATTTATTCTAATGTTAAATTTAATTAATAGCAAAATAAAAACTAATTCTTAATAATGAAAACTAAAATAAATAAAATTAGAAGGGAAAATTATATTTTTCGTCTCAAGTCAACTTTAAAAATGTCATTATACAAAAAATTTATTTTCTTCATTTCAAAAATTAATATTACTTTCAACTCAAAATAAATCACCAAAAAATAATACTACTTTTTTCCCCAAAAAATTGCTTTATTATGTGCTTTAACTAGAAGGGAAAATATATTTTCCGTCTCAAGTAACTACAATTTTTGAAGTTGCGAAATCAAATTACTTTTTTGGGTCCAATTCTAGGAAAACATTGTTAGTATGTACTTCAACTTTATATTGCCCTATTTAAAGAATTTTGTAAGTTATAAACGGGTTGATAAAATTTTTGAATGCCTCCTAAACCCGCAATGATCCTCGTCTAATGAAAAGAGTTTGGAAATATTTTCTTTTAAATAGGGTGTGATTGGGGTGGATTTGAGATAAGCTCGAACCGTCCCATTTAACCCGAACCCGCATATGATTCATCATTATTTAGAATAAATTTTAAATATTGATAATATTTGTATATTATTATATACTTATTTCTTTATAGTTTATTGTATTTTCTTATTTTTCTATGTCATATTATTAATCTCTACATTCATAAGGAATTAAAGGGAAAAAATAGCATTTTATAATAGAAATATTAAAGAAATATGTAAAAATCAAACGGGGATGTAGAAGTTGAATACGGTTCAAGAACAAAATAAGTTCTCAAAAATCAAAATCGATGATACTTGAAAATTTCATTTCATGTAATTTATTTGTTTGGAGAATCACTATAGTCAAGAGTTATGAATTGCAGTTGAAGAGAAAGATGTGGAGACTTATAACTAGATTGATTACGCTTTCCCAATCGTTGACGAACCTAAGTGATACTGTGGGCAAATTACGCATATATCACGTTCAATACACAATAAATATGTTTTACATGAAAAATATGCGTTCAATTCCTTAGCATTGAAAAATGGATGTCAAATATGATTATTATTGAATAGAACGGGAATTTACGTATAAAACGCGCTTCGTCCAAACTAACTATGCCTTAAATATATTTTTATTTTAGTGACCTTCAATCTGATATTTGTACTAATAATATAGTTTTCAAAAAAGTGTTTTACAATGTACACAAATATTTCTATTTCCTGTTATATTTATATGAATTTTCGTCAATATGTGTTAATAGCTGTCCGTGTATCGCACAGGTATACTGCTAGTAAAATTAAAAACAAGAATGACGATGTCATTCTTGTTTTTTGACCGGTTCAATAATCCAAATCCAATCTAGATTTTGTGGGTGCGAAAATTAAATTAGATCGTTCAATAATCCAAATTCAATCTAGATTTTTCGGGTGCAAAAATTAAAAGACAAAAATATCCTTAAAAATCACAACTTGCTCCCCTCAAAAGTTTACGGTTGACCCCTCAATCCCTCTTATATACTCCCTCCGTCCCGGCGAAAGAGCCACAAAATTTGTTCGGCACGCAAAATAAGAAATGTGATGTAGGAAAGAGAAAAAGTTTAAATGTTGTGAGTATGAAAAATTAAATAGGAGAGAGAATGAGTGGGAGGTGATGTAAGAAAGAGAATGTTGTGAGTGTAAAAATAAAGTAGGAGAGAGAATGAGTGGAGAGAATAGTGATTTAAGGTTTCCTTTTTGGGAAAGTGGCTTTTTAAATGAGACGCCCAAAAAGGAAATAAATGGCTCTTTCGCTGGGACGGAGGGAGTACTCCATTCGGCTCGTTTGAAAGAGCACAAATTTTTTTTTTGGGCGTCCCATTTAAAAGGGCACAAGCTAAAAATAAAAAGTTTTTTATTACTTTTTTATTTATGAGACCACTTGTCAAACTCTCACAATAAATATTCACTAACTATTTTCTATTTCACTTTCTCTTTCTTACATCACCTTTCAATCACAACATTTATTTCACTATACTCCCTCCGTCCCAGCGAAAGAGCCACAAAATTAGCCGGGCACGCAAAATAAGAAATGTGATGTAGGAAAGAGAAAAAGTTTAAATGTTGTGAGTATGAAAAATTAAATAGGAGAGAGAATGAGTGGGATGTGATGTAAGAAAGAGAATGTTGTGAGTGTAAAAGTAAAGTAGGAGAGAGAATGAGTGAAGAGAATAGTGATTTAAGGTTTTCTTTTTGGAAAAGTGACTTTTTAAATGGGACGCCCAAAAAGAAAATAAATGGCTTTTTCGTTGGAACGGAGGAAGTATACTTTTTCTTTTTTTTATATCACTTTTCTTAATTCTCATGTGCAAAAACACAAAAATACCCTTCCTAGCGGGAAGAAGGGAGTAAGCAAAGAGAATCGTTAACATTATTAAATACCTTCTCAATACTAATTCTAACCAACATTCAACAATAATCCCAACTCCCTCTCCCTATTTTACACCTTTCTACCCTTTCCAGCCCTAACAGTTAACACCTCCCGTTTTCCTCCATCAGCACCGGCCACCCTCTCCTAATGTGAACGGATTCCAACGGATTGTTTGCGTTTTACTCAAGCAACTTAAATATCGGAGAAAAAAAGTAAGGAAGACAGTAGACAACAGTTTCGTCGACGGTTGGTTGTTTATCGGTTGCCGGAGGCGGTGATATTGCCAAGTGCCCTCCATTGAAGAGTCTGAAGCTAGAAGACCTAAGTAAGCCGATTTTTATAACGAAGCCCTCAATTTCTGATTTTGATTGTAATTATGACGATCTCGTAGAATTTCGGATTTGGGGTTTTGATTGATTCATTGATTGATTGGATGTTATATCAATTATTGTAGATTTTTTGTCCTCTTCTGATCTGATGGAGGAAAAAGGGAGGTGTTAGGACTAGAAAGGGGTAAAGAACGGTCGACTACTCAACTTTTTTTGCACTTTTGATTGCGCAGTTGGTGGGGACGCAGAGAGCCGGAGAAGCAAAGCGTGAGACGACGCCACCACGCCTGCATCCCAACTCCGCCACTGGCGGCTGGAGAGGTACTTCTCTTTCCTCTCTCCTTCACCGGTTCTCTCCTCTCCCTCTCACTCAAATCTCAAATGCCCTAAATTTCTAAATCCTTAACAATTTAGGGTTTCGCCTTTTCAAAATTTTAGTGATTTGTACCAATTGTGTTTTTGATATATGTGTTCAAGGGTGTGGATAGAAGCCTAGGCATCAGGGGTCAGTATCAATGTAAGGATTTGAACTGATTAGTACTTTTATAGTGCTTCTTACATATTGATGAGAATTATTTAGTAAGATACTCAAACTGCCTTACAATCACCCATTGCGTATTTTTTTATGCCCCTTTTACATGCCCATCAGATATCTGTTACTCCTCGAGAGCAAATTGAAATTTTTTGGTCATTCATTTTGGGACGGGGTAGTAATATCTATGCAACTTAGTGCATGACTATCTGATGCTATATTTAATCATTATATTAAGGCAAGGGAGGTGACTTTACAAATTTTCTTTCTCTTCTGAGCAGAACATGATATTTCTCGAATGTCAGCAATATTTAGCTTAGTAATGTAATGCTCAAGTATTTCTTTCTATCTGTTCTGCTTTCTATCAGCAAGCAGCTTTAGGGTGCTTCATCGATAATGTTTTGTTTGTTGACCTTGTCTATGAAACTGAAACATGATTAATTAAAAACAGAACTAGATAAAAAGAATTTGATTGAAGTGCCAGAAGTTATGCAATTAATAAAACTAAACTTATTCATGATTCATGATTAAGTTAGAAATATAAACGTTATCAGTTCCCTTTGCTAGGTCAAAGAAATAGAAGCCTACTGGGGATGTTTATTGCTCATAGTTATTGGCATATTGCATTTATTGCAGCGTGAAGGAGTAGACCCTCATGCCATTTATCTATATGAAGTCGAAACAATTTCCTTCGTAGCTAATTGGCATCTTTTATGTCTAATATTTCCCTTACGCGCTTTCTGATTATATTTCTCTCCTTAGGAAATGCTCTGTTGTGTACATGCTGTTGTATACATAATAATTTACGTGTATTTTCATTTGAATCTCTCTGTATTTTTGTGTAGATATATGTGTATGCATACAGTTTTACCGTAAATACTTGTTCCATTTGTCAGGCACGTTATTTAAATTATCTTGGTCAGCCGCCAATTTCAAATATAAATTCCTCAGCTCCTCGAATTGAGTTGTGGCTGAGGAATTTGTAATAAGCGGTAACTTGATACATTATTTCTGTTGATTTTATTGAAATAAATGAGATTGCCAAGGACAGTTGGTTGAAATAGATAGCATACGTGAAGAAATTAGTGTCTAGTAATTTTTGGATTGAAAGTAGAGCTGCGTGAATAGATTAAATGAAACAAATTGGTCAAGAATGAAAATTAGGGTACTGAGATTTTATCTATCTTTGAATAAGAAACCGGAGACTTCTGATTCCTAACCTTTTCAATGCACAGACATTTGCATAAGATTGAACCCTGTCTTGCCTCCAATGCATGTACCCATTATGTCCCAAAACAGTGTCCATTGGCTTCCTATTTCTATTTGTCGTAAAAGTATTATTCAATTTTTAGTTTAACATGTAAACTTGATTGAATTTTTTTCCTTCTTAACATCACTTGTTTTAATATGTATCACATAAACTAGGTTATGTCAGACAAATCATAGCAACGCATTGCTAAAAGCTTTATGTTGTTGAATTATTTTCTTGGGATGGATGGGCATTATGGAACATTTGTCATTGAAGCCTTTTGTCAATGAATGAACTTGATGTTTTTCTTGATGGAATTTTTACACTCTTAATGCTATCTGCACGGTAACACAATTAGATTTCAGTACAGGTAGCGTTTGTGGAATGTGAAGATATCAACGATTGGAACACAAATGGATCAACCTAACAAAGCTAGTAATCTTACTACTAAAACCGCTGCTAAGTTTCAAGGCTCAACCTCTGGGTTTAAAAGGTGGGGGAGGAGATCACCTTTTGTGAGATATGGACTCCCTATGATTTCACTAACCGTCTTTGGAGCACTTGGACTTGGTAATCTTCTGCAGGGAAGGTTAGTGACTTTGAAAACAAAATCTTGATTGCTTTAAGCCTTTTAACTTGGTTAAATAACATTGATAGGGTTACACAGATGAGAATATGAGAATCTCTGTTACCTTGATCCCTGTTATTTATGTGTTTTTTGGCTTTGTAAGCTCTTAATTCAGTATCTTTAGTAAGACATCTTTCCTTAAGAGTACATTCTATGCGGTTAGCTTTACCAGGTTGGCTATAGATGTATCGACAGTGAGTTGTTAGACCTCGCCTTCCCTCCAATCCAAAGACAATATATTGATAGATCTCTTGGCAATGTGGCATCTTGATGAGAATAGTTTCACAATATTATGTTAAATTTTCACTACCTGCCTTATTATGGAGCAAGTTTTTCTCCATGTGGATCGTGTAACAGTCTGTCTAGAAAGTGAACAAAATGTTTCAAAATTTTGAAACTAGCTTCATTGTCAGTGTTTTTAAAGCGGATTGTTAATTGCCCCAACCTGCGAGGATGGTAAAGGATTTAGCCAGGAGGGCTATAAAAGTACTCCCTCCGTGCCAGAATAAATGTCGCACCTTGACTTTATTGGTCAATTAAGTTGATTTTTGACCAAAAAGTTATGAAAATTTGATTATCTTCATACTATTCTAAAAATGGTTATTGATACACCGGTAGAAACACTATCCAATAATACATTACTCATGTCGTACATAGTACTTCATAGAATTGTGGTGTTCAGGAAGATTTCGAAGAATTGAGACCGAGAACAAGTTAGTGGAGTATTTTATTATATTTATTCATTGTGGCAATAAAGCTATTCATGGTGGGACCTATCTTTTTTCACTTAAATGGAATGGTGATGTTCTAGATTTCTAAAGAAGTTGAGACTGATGTCTGTGTCATTAGCTTTATCTCGATGTTGCTCCATCTATGTGCACATGGAAAGAAGTCCAAGGCCTAATCTTTCTTTAGTTTTGGACCTTGTGGTGCTGTTTCTGTTATATGAACATTATTGCACGTTTTGTATTTCTTCTGAAGTATGGTAAAATGCTGTGTGGTTTAGCAAGGATATAGCAAAGGTGAAGGATGATCAGGAATGGGAGATTATTGAGACAAGAAAAGCTTTGTCAAGAACAGGACCTGTGAATGCTTACAACCCCAAAAAGATCTCATTGGATGAAGAGCTAAAGGTTTGGAACAATTATTTATTTCCACCCCGTCCCATGTCTTTCCACTTTTTTTTTGTTGTTTTTATTTTAAATATCCTACTGAAAATTCTAAAAAATAGTTTTTGGTACTCCCTCAGTCCCAAGATGAATGTCCAAAATTTTAAAATTTCCTCTTGATTGAGAGCAAATTTCAAAATTAAACCTTAAATGATTACTCTAGTTTCATTTAAATGAACACAAAAAAAAAATTGGACTATCTTTATGGGGCGGAGGTAGTAATAAATCAACTCATTTTGATTGCTCCAGCTAATTCATTCTTATTACTTATACATTGGCTTTGCTTGCACTTTACAGGTTTTGCAAGCAAGTATCGACATAAACAACTACGAGTTCAAGAAAATCCCAAAGCCTAATGAAGGAAAGTCGGGCTAGAGCTTCAGATGTTGCATTGAATCTGTTTTTTTTTCTTCTGTTGGTTTTCGTAGAAGTTCATCAAGTTAGCTTAATACGTAAAAATAATACACTACGTAGTAGTATTTACGTAGATCTGTACGATAGCGCAATGTTTTGGATGAAGAAACATGAATATAATGTACACTAGCTACTCAAATTTTTTATGGTACATGTGTTTTCTTCACTGTAAATGTAGAATATGAATGAATACATTCTGATATCCTGTAGAAAAACACACTATCGTAACAATAGGACCGAAAACATCATGCACGAAAATGAAATTAGAACGGTTCAAAAATATGCATTTTGTCGCAAATCGATCAAACAAATGTAAGATATTAGGTGCTTCAGCCACTACAACGAAACAGAAAACTCTACCGAGAATGATGGATGAAAATATAATGCAGAACCAAACCCGCAGATGAACAACATCTCTACTACTACAACTGAAAGTGTTGCTACTAACGAATCACTGCAATGACTACGTACAAGGCTCGATCACTGGCCTTGAGATTCACCAAAGTATCGTAAAATGCAGAAATATCCAACTAAGTTGTGTAACATGCGCGTATATATTGATGTGCTTTCCTACCAAATCTTGCTAATATCAAAGAATACTCAAGCTTTCTTCATGTTTCGCAGATATTCCTTAGAAATCACAGCTCGTACCCTTGTTGAAAAAGAATTCGTATCCTCATCAATGACATGATTCTTTGACCTAGAGGCAATAAGAACAAAATTATCATCTCCAACCTCAATTACGTACACGTTATGATGGAAATACTTTTTAAGACGTTCCACCAGTTTATAATACGATGACTGATCATCTACACGACGGACCACATTGATAACAAGAATACCATGCTTTCTATCAAGAATACGTCTTGCAGATTTTAAAACCGACCCCTCCATAAACGATGAAGGTGGGGCTATAGCAGGGAGACTACTGGCAACCAAATCAACCATAATAACATCAAATTTAGCATCAATTTCTTCCACCGGAACCAAATATTGACCATCCTCATGTAGTTCATGGAAATAATACGGAAGTTCAACGTGGTTGTTTAACGTCTCACTCCAAATCTGGGCAAGCGTATGAATCAAGTGTATCCCGTCCCCAAGAATGAGCCTAACAAACTTGCCAACTTCCAAGCCGAAGAACTGCCTCGCAGCCCATAAGACATCCCAACTCACCTTCACTCCAACAACTTCAAAATCTAATCTGGCTCTCAAGAAACTGAGCAGAGCACCACCACCTACTCCAACACACAAAACTCTAGGTTTATAATGTTTTTTTCGTCGAATCTTCTCATCAACATTCAAAGTCACGATCAAACAAAGGCCGGTCAACATCACATACAAGTTTGGTTGAACCAAAATCCCAGTATATGGCACAAACTTGGGTTTCAGTTGGTCGATCAAAGTCTCCAGACCAAGAATGGTCTCAATCCGTGGATTTGGATCAACAAGCAACTGAGTCTGTATCACATTGGGGGTTCGCTTAAATCTCAATCTCCTCCTAAATTCTGTAACATTATCGTTTACTTTCAAGCCAACAATTTCAATCAACATTGGACCAACCATTTTCCCATAATCACACAGATGAACCAAAAGACAAATGACATCATCATCCTTATTACAAAATCCGATACAGGGCACAAATGATTCCTTACAAAAAGAGTCCAGTAATTTTCTAGCGATTTCCTTTGATCGGAATCACTAATTGAAGACGGATTTAGAAAATAGGTGCAAGGATTTTCAGATATAGGGGTGTTACCGATTAGTATAAGGCGTGAGAATTGGGGGTTGTCGTAATTGAGTTGGCGGTAACCTCTTTTGGTAGAGAAAATCCAGTCGGATTCTTGGTGAATCGGAACAATCATGGCGGCAACTGCGGTGGAGAAAGGTTGAATCGGTGAATCGAGGACAGCAATCCGGAGGTAATCGGTGTGGAGGTACGTGTTTGGAGTTGCATTAACGAGATCGAATCTGGTGGATTGAGATGGATTTAGGGTTATGACTTTAGGATGCGTTTGGAGCTGTTGATCAGTTTCAATTTTCTCAGGGGGCGCCATTTTTAGAGAGAGAGAGAGAGAGAGAGAGCAAGAACAAGAAAAGGAAGAAGAAGAAGAAGAAGAAGAAGAAGAAGAAGAAGAAGAAGAAGAAGAAGAAGAAGTGTGAGTGCTGTTGGAGGGAGGGAGCAGTTGGAGAGTTTAAATATGGCGCCATGCAATGCATTTTTCGTAAATAGTGACTAATTTTGAGTAAAATACAATTGAATCCCTACAACTTGTAAAATACTCGAGAAGTTAGTTGTTAACAGTTGGTTAGTGAAGTGGGTTTGTTATTCGATTCAGTTAACGAGTTTGTTCTTGTACAACTTGTAAAATATGCATACTTCCGACCCTACTTTGACTTTCATGGTAAAAACAATTGAACATTGACCATAATTTTATAAAAATCTAGATATCGCTACGCAATTCTAAAAATTGTTATTGATAGTATTTCTAATGGTGAAACAATAATAATTTGTATAATTGCATAAATATATCTAGATGTTTAGACCAAGAAAGTCAAAGTAGGACAAACTTTTCGAGAGAAGACGGACGGACCACATCGATAAGAAAACCATGCTCTCTATCAAGAATAGAGCCTTTGCAGCAATCAAAATCAAGACAGCATTTTTCCAGGCGTTTTGTGGACTGCTTTCACAGAAAAATGTATAAGACAGTGAGACACCCAGCCCAGCAATGATCATGAACAGCAAATTATTCGAGTATATGAATACTCACAGATAATAAAAATCAGCAATCCAAAACACTATATTTATTCGCGCATGTTTGAACATAACACTAACCTGTTCATAAGGAAGCTAATAGAAACTCAATTATACTTTTATCAGTTCATATACGAAGGTGAACGAAAACGAAAACGAACTTTCAGAATAATATAGCAACCAAAGACAGTATTTTTTCTAAGAGCTTATGGTGTATGAATACAGTCGTATGCATCAACCCAAACAGTGATCATATGACATATGATCATTGGCGACATTAGCCATATGGCGTTATGGCCACGATACATGCATTGTGAAATATCACTGTTTGTATGGATTTCGACTACTTTCTTGGGAACTTTTCTTATCATTATGCTTTTATTGGTGCACAACAGAAAATTAAGTAGAGGCCGGGCTACACACAATAATCATAAAATCTACCGATGAAACTAATGATGGACGGCAATCTGAGTAATGGAATCATGACAAGAAGAAGGCTCACCCTCATATTTCTAAAATGCAGAACAATCAAACTAACTTAACGCAAGAAAATAACATACTAATATATTACTACTATATATCGCATGCATGTGGAGAAATAATCCCATTTATTTTGGTGCTAATATATCCTTCAACGGGAGAATATTATCCTCGTGGAAGTAGTATATCTGCGAGTATTCCTTGTAAGCTGGTCCAACAGAAGAAGAAGAAGCAACAGTAGCAGGTAGGTAATCATTGTCAAGGGTTTCCCACATTTCAGATTCTAGATCGTAAGTATAAACAGGCATATGAATACCTACCAGAGGTTTATACAGCATGCCACGGCCAATTGTGAACACAATCTTCTTAGTCCCGGCCCTCCCGGGGAGGGGCCCAACAGGAATAGTAATAAAAGACGACCACGAAATCTCAATAGTCTTGGCCGGGAGGGGGGCAGTGAGAGCAAATGGATCCCCAAGATGGATTGGGAGGGGGGCAGTGAGAGCAAATGGATCCCTAAGATGGATTGGAATATGAATAGTGATTTTATCCCATGCGGGATATAACATATGCTCATAATTATCATCCAACAACCATATGTTAAACTCGGTTGCTCCAACATATGAATGAGTGAGTGCTAAGCGTCCCCCAACTTGTGTAAGTCCAGCTTCTAAAGAATCATAGTACCGCCGCCCATGATCATTCCACAAGGAACATGTTGGTTCTCTAAAAGCCAAGACAAACGTATCATGATGAGCCGGGTCGAGTGGATATTGAATTGTTGAGTAACTCTCCTTATTAAGATCAAAACGTATCAAGTAGGAGTCCATAATCCAATACAATGAAGATCTAAAGCAATAACTTCTACGAAATCCAACGGATTCTCTTAAAGATGTATTCCTCCAACCGTCCTGATTCTGGTTGTGATTGAACTGGAGGGTGAGAATCTTTGAATTATCTTTCTTATCGATCAAAAATTTATTTCGTTGAATTTGAAGCAACTTGTACACTTTGTTAAGATCATCAAAACCCAGGTAGTAAGGACAAGGGCGATTGTATACCTTATTGGAAAGGGGAGAGACGGCGGAGGAAGCATCATGGTTTCTCTCGTTGAGAGGTTGCATAAGTATAAGTCATTGTTCGAGTTCTTGGAGTAGAAACACACCAGGCCGTTTACAACTTCTGTTGTATAGTAGTCTTGTTCCCTAACAATCTTTTCCCAGTGGGCAGAATTCGAGTCAGAGCTAGGGATGGAAGCGCAGACGAACCGGTTCTCAATTGAAAGGGGATCCTGAGTGTCAATTTTACGAGAGGGCATGTACCGGCTTAACGGATAATAAGTGCCGACAAAAGCTAAGAGGGAGGGGCGGGAGGGAGAAAGACAACGGTGGGATAGATGAAAGTGGCGATCATGGAGAATGGTTGATTGCCAAAGCTTGCAAACAAGCTTGAATCTCATTAGAGATTTGGCCGGAACTCTTATTAGTATCTTTTCAAATACTATTTCCGATGGAATATGTGAATTGCAACTTCTAGACTTCATCTTCTTCATATTTGCCGGTGGAAACTCCGGTTTGTTTAGCCCTGTCGGCGGCTAGGTTCTTAGAAACACGCAGATAACTTCTTTTTTTTTGATTAAATATTTAGGGTTAAACTGAGTTCACGTAAAGTAAACCGTACAGAAGTGATTATAGGTGATCGGTTGAGATCAAGGACCTTTGAATCTTCCAAAAACCTTTGCGGGATTTAGATTGATGTAAAAAACTACTTTTGAGGCTATATATTTACGTTGAGATCACGTGTGAGGTAAATAAACGGACGAGATCGCGAGTCGAGCTAAATGGTCTAAAATATCCTTAATAATAATGGTAAAATATGTGAACTGTAAAAAAATTTGGAGGGGTGGGATCGAGTCACATCTATCTATGTCGTACGACCTCACGGACCTTACACCTAATTGCACTAAGAAACCATTATTAAGAAACAATTTCTTCACTCCTAGACTCCTAGTCCGGTTTGGAAATATATGTAAGAACATGGATTAATGTAACATAGAAATACTTAATAATATAATGATCAATATTATAATATATGGTATAAAGTATAGAACTCTAAATAATATGTAGAATTCCATAATATAAGTATACCATTAAATGATGGGCATAATGGTAATATCTTATATATCAATAGGTGTAGTCCCTAAATGAAGTGCCCCTTGGATTCCTATATAAAGGCCTATCCATCAAGCCTATGAATCACTAGTTGTTTTACATTCTCATTCAGTCAAAACTCTTCCTAAGTACTTGAAGATCAAAGAGAGTAAAGGGCACTCATCATTTAGAAGATCTATTCCTCCATAATTTAAAGTCTATCTTCTTACTTCATTCTCTTTATTCAAGAACAAGAACAAGACTAAAGAACAAACATGGAATCACAAGGTAATTACACGCTTCCGTCTTCTTCATCTTCTCTTCTTAATCTAGTAATGAGTCGGTTCATATTTAATGGATCGTAATTGTTCCATCAATTGGTATCAGAGCCTGCTCATATACTAGATTGAGTTTGAATTTCTTATAAAGTCTTGTGCTTTAATTTGTTCAAGGTTTGTAATCCATGTAAAATTACACTTGTTTTTTGTTCTTGTACATAATACTCATTTTGTCTAAGAGTATTATGTTTATAACTTCATCCTATTTCTGAATTTTGGTTTTACTCAAAAAGGCTTTCAATCCTTAATGTAAGATTATCCCATTTTTGAACATAGCCACCATCCTTGGATGCGTTGTGAGTTTGTTCATATGCATAGCCACGCATTTTTTTTTTAAAATGTGTTGTGAGTATGCGGATCTACTTACTTTGATTGAAAAATTGAGTTACCATGGAAATAATGGTAAGGTCAAGTTTTAAGAGACACAATGGTTCATACAAGATTACCCCATTTACATAGCCAACATCATGTGTTTGGAGTGTGTAAATCTAGGTCTACTTGTTTGAATCATGTTAATTAAAGTGCGAACTTGTCCCATTTACATAGCCAATAATTATAATGCATTAAAAGGGAAATTTGGTTGGAAAACTGTTCATAAAAGGGTTTGAAAATAGTGACTGTTCGTAATTCTGGGCATTGGGGACGAGTCGTCCCGTAGGGGACGAGTCGTGCCCATCAATTTTTGGAATGGGACCTTTCTGATTCAGGCGTCCCCCTTATAGGGACGAGTCGTCCCCTTAGGGACGAGTCGTGCCCTAAGGGACGAGTCGTCCCCTTTGAAATTCCAAGTCGTCCCGTAAAACTTCGCCTCAAATATTTTTCAGAATTTTGATAATTTATTGATAAAATATGATATCTGGACACCAGTCACGCTGATTGGCGGTTCTTAAAGTTGTTAAACTTTAAGAATGGACGGGTAGAACATAAGGATATTGTCTTTTATTAATAAATTTTCGTTCTTTTCTTACCCTTTAAAGTTTCAAATTTACCTTAAGGCCTTAATTTTGATTAATTATATCCTTAACAATTTTGGACAAAATTAACATGCTTGTTTCCCAAAGGAGACCTTGTTGATTGAATTCAAACTTGTTAAAAGATGAATGTAAATATTGATATGTGATAACATGCTTGTTTCCCAAAGGAGACCTTGTTGTTGACTAAGTATTTGCATTCATGGGTAATAATTGAAGTTAAACTTTAGGTCATTTTAAATACTTTGATCCATCCCAAAGGAAGGCGGGTGTTTAAAATGAGTTGTTTATATTCTTTATTATCAGGGAACAAGTACCTTAAACTTTAGGACACTTCTTGTACTTGATCCGGCCCAAAGGAAGGCAAGTACATGAAATGTGTTGTTTAAGCTATTTGTTTACCCTAAGATAAATCAAATTGTGAGTCAATTCGAAATCCAAAGATTAGTCTTGATGTCATATTGATTATCTTTATTTTGATGGAATTCATTTTTGATATAATTAATCATTGTGTAGATTCTTATACATGTTTTGTTTCATTCTTTTGTTCTCTTCATTCAGATTTGATCAGTGCTTCATCTATTACTACTGCCATAAACTCAATACCTTTGCTAACTGGGACAAATTTTAAAACTTGGAAAAACAAGATTATTATGGTCTTAGGCTGTTTGGACCTTGACCTCGCATTAAGAGAACAAGCTCCTGCCCCTCTAACTGATAAAAGCACTGCGGAAGACCGCTTAAGTTCAGAGAGGTGGAAGCGTTCTAATCGCGTCAGCCTAAGCATTATAAAGAATGCAGTCCCGGAGACATTTTTGAACAGTGTCTCCGAGGATAATGGAGCTAAAGGCTTTTTGGATGCCCTAGAGGAACGCTTTGCAAAAAGCGATAAATCGGAAACAAGTGCTACCTTAAGGAAGCTTGTTTCCATGCGGTATAAGGGCAACACTAGGAAGCATAAGGGAATATATAATGGAAATGTTTCATCTATCTTCTAAATTAAAGGCACTCAAGTTAGACCTTTCGGAAGACTTGCTTGTGCATTTGGCTTTAATTTCTCTTCCTCATCAATTCGGTCATTTTGAAACGACCTATAACTGTCAAAAGGACAAGTGGAATATCAATGAATTGATTTCACATGTGACAGAGGAAGAGGATAGATTGAAACAATCTAAACCCGAAAGTGCTCATTATGCATCTACCTCTTCTCGTGGGATAAAGAGAAAAGGTAAGGAGATTGCGGTTGCATCAAAGAAGCCTAAGGGATCATCAAATGATCAAAAGGTGAAAAAATGCTTCTTTTGCAAGGACCCCACACACATGAAGCCCGACTGCCCTAAGTATCGCCAATGGCGAATTAAGAAAGGTATGTCATTTAGCTTTGTTTGTACTGAAGCTAATTTAGTTTCAACTCCTTCGTATACATGGTGGTTAGACTGGGTGCAACTACTCACATAAGTTCATGTATGCAGGTTGCCTCGAACTACCGAACGCCCAATGAAGGTGAAAGATTCATCTACATGGGAGCCGGAAAGCCGTAGAGGTGGAAGGCATAGGGACCTATAGATTATCATTAAGTACCGGATATTATTTAGTTTTGAACAATGTATTTATTATTCCATCATTTAGACGGAATTTAATTTCCGTCACTACATTAGATCGAGAAGGTTATTCTTGCATCTTTGGTAATAATAAATGCAATTTATATTTTGATTCAAAGCTTTTTGGTACTAGTTCTTTGTCTTATATTGATAATCTATATTTACTTGACACAACTAATTCATTAAATGAGTCCCATAATAATGAAACTAACTCTCGAGGCATAAAACGAAAGTTTTCAAGTAAAAACTCTTATACCTTGTGGCATAGGCGTTTGGGTCATATCTCCAAAAGGAGAATTGACAAGCTTGTGTCCGAGGGAATATTACATAAACTTGATACTCCGGAAAATAACTTTTGTATTGAATGCCTTAAGGGAAAATTTACAAATAGTACAAACAAAAATGAATCCTTGAGAGCTACAAAAGTCTTAGAACTAATTCATACGGACATATGTGGACCGTTCCCTACCCCTTCATGGAACGGACAAACATATTTCATTACGTTCATAGACGACTTCTCTCGTTATGGATACATTTACTTACTTCATGAAAAGTCTCAATCATTGGACGTTTTCAAGTCTTTTAAAACCGAAGTTGAAAAACAACTTGAAAAGACTATTAAGAACGTTAGATCCGATCGTGGTGGTGAATACTACGGTCGGAATGACGGTTCGGGAGAACAACGTCCGGGTCCTTTTGCTCGCTATTTAGAAGAGTGTGGGATTGTCCCTCACTACACCATGCCGGGGACACCTAGCATGAATGGTGTAGCCGAGAGACGTAATAGAACCCTCAAGGATATGGTAAGAAGTATGGTTTCTTGTACTTCTTTACCTCACTCATTATGGGGCGATGCTTTGAAAACCGCAACCTACCTACTTAATAGAGCTCCTTCAAAAGCTACTAACAAAACCCCTTATGAATTATGGACCGGAAAGAAACCGTCCCTAAATCATCTTCATGTATGGGGTTGTCCAGCCGAAGCTAGGCCTTATAAACCTAACGAAGGAAAGTTGGACGCTAAGACAGTTAATAGTTATTTTGTAGGGTATTCTCAAAGATCTAGGGGATATAAATTCTATGACCCTAAAACTAGAACCTTTTTCGAGACGGGAAATGCTAGGTTCTTTGAGGATGTTGAATTTAGAGAGGGAAAATTTGAATAGTAATTTTGAATTTGAAGAAATGGAAGAGGAATTCGTTTCTATACCTCTTCCTATAGTTCCTATCGAAAATCAAGCAGTTGTGCCTGAAATTCGACAAGAACATATAATTCAAAATAACGTTAATTCTCCTATTAATGAACAACATGAAAATGTTGATGAGGAAATTCAACACCCTCAAAATCAAGAAGAACCTAAGTGCCCTTAAGAAGATCTAATAGAGCAAGAAGGAGTGCTATACCGGATTATTATGACGTATATCTTGCCGAGAATGAGGAACCGTTAGGTTTAGTGGGAGATGAGCCAATCACCTTCCATGAAGCCATTAGTGGTCCAAATTCTCATAAGTGGATTGATGCCATAAATGAAGAGTTAAAATCCATGAATGATAATGACGTTTGGGATCTTGTCCCATTACCTAAGAATGTGAAACCCATCGGATGTAAATGGATCTTTAAGACCAAAAGGGATTCACAAGGTAATGTGGAAAGACATAAGGCTCGTCTTGTCGCTAAAGGATTTACTCAAAAGAAGGCATTGATTACAAAGAAACATTTTCACCGGTATCCTCTAAAAATGCTTTTAGAATCATTATGGCTTTAGTGGCACATTTTGACCTCGAGCTTCATCAAATGGATGTAAAGACAGCTTTTCTCAATGGTGACATTGAGGAAACTATCTATATGAAGAAACCGTAAATGGTGATCGATTCGGATCAAACTAGTCAACTAGTTTGTAAACTCAAGAAATCCATTTATGGGCTCAAGCAAGCATCTCGTCAATGGTACTTAAAATTTAACCAAGTTATTCTTTCATTTGGCTTTGAAATAAATCTTGGTGAAGATTGTGTGTACCATAAGTTCAGTGGGAGTAGATTTATATTTTTGGTCTTATATGTGGATGATATTTTACTTGCTAGTAATGATAAGGACCTTCTTAAGGAAACCAAGAAATTTCTCTCAAACAAATTTGAGATGAAAGATCTTGGAGAAGCTTCTTTTGTATTAGGAATCCAAATACATCGTGATCGCTCACGGGGTATGTTAGGATTATCACAAAAGAGCTATATAGAGAAGGTATTACAAAGGTTTAGCATGGAAAATTGTAAACCACATGACACCCCGGTCTCTAAGGAAGATAAGTTCAGTTTAAATCAATGTCCTAAAAATAATCTTGAAACCAAGTATATGGAAAATATCCCTTACGCATCGGTAGTAGGAAGCCTAATGTATGCTCAAGTCTGTACTCGCCCAGATCTTGCTTTTATTGTTGGCATGCTTGGGCGATATCAAAGCAATCCGGGAAGAGAACATTGGGTCGCAGCCAAAAGAGTGATGAGATACTTACAAAACACGAAGAACTACATGCTTACATATACAAAGTCGGATCATCTTGAGATCATTGGTTTTTCCGATTCGACTTTCTTTGGATGCCAAGATAGTCGCAAATCGACATCGGGTTATGTCTTCACTTTGGCCGGTGGAGCGATATCTTGGAGAAGTGCCAAGCAAACATTAGTTACTACTTCCACCATGGAAGCCGAATTTGTTGCTTGCTATGAGGCATCCAATCAAGCTATATGGCTGCGTAAATTCATTGAAGGACTGCGAATTGTCAAAGGTGTTGAAAGACCACTTAAGTTATATTGTGACAATCGGGCCGCGGTATTGTACTCCAACAACAACAAGAGTTCATCTAAATCTAAGCATATAGATATTAAGTTTCTTGTTGTGAGAGAAAGAGTACAAAATGAACAAATAGAAATAGAACTTATTGGTACAAACTCCATGTTAGCGGATCCATTTACTAAGGCGTTATCTCCTTTAGTATTTCACGAGCATGTTGCTCATATGGGTGTAATGACTTTTGATAATGCCTAAATCAGTGGGAGTTTTAAATGTTTCTATTTCCTTGTATTGTTTTCATTTAAATTGATCTCATTTGGTTAAAGTAGGACTAGTTGGAGAATATATATATGCATTCTTCATATATATTCATTAATTTTCCATGCTACATATCTATACTTTATCTATGTCATTTAGTTGGATATATATATGTGATTAATGTGGGTTTAGTTGCAAATCAATTACAACGAATGCCCCTTTAGTCCTTATACTTATATGACTAATGGACGGGATTGTTTTCGAATGACAACAAAGTGCACATAAGGGTTGTCATTTGTGTTATAAATATGATTGAAGTAATTTATTAAGTGAAGGTATATGTTATAATAATCCAAGTGGGAGATTGTAAGAACATGGATTAATGTAACATAGAAATACTTAATAATATAATGATCAATATTATAATATATGGTATAAAGTATAGAACTCTAAATAATATGTAGAATTCCATAATATAAGTATACCATTAAATGATGGGCATAATGGTAATATCTTATATATCAATAGGTGTAGTCCCTAAATGAAGTGCCCCTTGGATTTCTATATAAAGGCCTATCCATCAAGCCTATGAATCACTAGTTGTTTTACATTCTCATTCAGTCAAAACTCTTCCTAAGTACTTGAAGATCAAAGAGAGTAAAGGGCACTCATCATTTAGAAGATCTATTCCTCCATAATTTAAAGTCTATCTTCTTACTTCATTCTCTTTATTCAAGAACAAGAACAAGACTAAAGAACAAACATGGAATCACAAGGTAATTACACGCTTCCGTCTTCTTCATCTTCTCTTCTTAATCTAGTAATGAGTCGGTTCATATTTAATGGATCGTAATTGTTCCATCCACAAGGTAATTACACGCTTCCGTCTTCTTCATCTTCTCTTCTTAATCTAGTAATGAGTCGGTTCATATTTAATGGATCGTAATTGTTCCATCAATATCGTCCACATATGATTTTGATAATCTCCGCTCCTAGTCGAATTAGGACATAAGATTAGAAATTTAAATGAATTTAATTATATTGTCTCCTATTCCAATCAAATTTATTTTCTTTTCAAATTGTTTCACTTTAGCGTATTGACATGCACTTGATTGAGGTAAAGTGAGACGATTTTTTTTTACGGTGTCTCATGCCATGCATGAGGGAGGTTACTTTGGGGGTAAATGCTATTAAGCTTAATGAACTCACCATATTGTATCAAGACCTAAGGTTTCGTCATCACTGAAAACCGAGGGTTCTGGTGCCTGAAACAGTCGACTGTTGTAACGTTGGGTATTAGGACGAGGGGGAGATAGTAGATTGTCATTTGGCCAGTTTACAGGGTTGATTCCTGCTCTTCCTTGGGCAGGATCTAACACCCTGCAAAGGAACTTCTTTCCATTTTGCTCTGCAAACTGGGCAGATCTGGTTGCCATGTTTTACATTTGAAGCAATGGAATTAATCAATTTAATGGTAATTTTTTACATTTTCTATACATATGATGGTGAAAAATGCATGTATTCTGAATCTAGATATTTCGCTTAATATGGCTCCGCCAGTGCTTCAATTACAAAGGTTTTGGCTCCGTATACCTTACGAACCATGTTAATCGCCCTCCAGATTCAAGTCACCATGAGCTCATGACCCATGTTTGGCTCAAGAGCATTTACAGAAGTAAGTTGCTCAGAACATTTAAGGGTGTCGAGTGTTCAACTCAAAACTGAAGGTGCCAACTTTTAACTTATCTCAACTAGTTAGTAGTTGACACCGTGGAGGAGACTTAACGGAAAACATAACCAAAACAAACATGCTAATCGAGGGCTCCCGACCAGTGGATGAACAAGATCTTTGCTTGAAATGATAAACATCATGAAAAAAATATGATTTGTACACATTTTGTCTCAACAAATGTCTCCAAGTATGATAATGCAGAACAAACCTACACAGCAGTTAAAATTACTTAGACATTACTACTAACAAAAGTAAAAAAGAACCGCCAGAAAGCTATTGCCATGGCATGACAGACTTCTTTACACCCATAGCATATATATATATATATATATATATATATAGAGAGAGAGAGAGAGAGAGAGAGAGAGAGAGAGGGCATGCAGGAAAACAGAGTTTTAGTCAATTGTTGCATCTTGTTAGTAGACTAAACACTATATCTGTACATAGTTCCTCAATCCATTAATTTCACCCGACTCGTATTCTGATCATCCTTCAGTTCCATGAAATCACTCGAAAGACCCGCCACCATGTGAATCAAGTAGGGTTGCCAAAAAAAAAACAAAAAAAGTACAAACGTGTCAGAGATAAACTGGTTGATATACGTCAACCGCTTTATCCCAATTTCATGTAATGTAGTTTTTTTTTTTTTTGACCTAACAGTAAATTTTAATAAATATACGAAAATATTAAATAAGATACAAAACGGGGGTTAGGATTAGTCCATAAACCTCTCTTTTCTTCCGTTAATGTTTCCCACAATTTCGTAACTAGAGGAGTCAAGAAACGTTGTAGATATTCCAATTGTTCGGACGTAATATGATAGGTCAAAAATATTATACGTGAGGAACCGTAATCTGCTTCTTTTTCTCTTTATATTTTACACAAATTCGAAAAAAAAAAAAAAACTCTCGAAGCTTTTAGACCAATGTATCATAGAATGACATGACTGCGGTCGAGGATAGAGCACATTGATGAGAAGAACACCACCTTTACGAAGAACAGCTTTTGCAGCCCGGAAAAGATTTACCATCACCCGATACCTGACAAATTCTGAACCAAGGCAAAAGAATGCTGTGGATTTACTACAATACAGTAGTATCCCTTTATACAAGTAGTTACTCCCTCCTTTCCGTAATGAATGTCCAAAAAAATTTCAAATTTGATATTGATCAAGAGAAAATTTTAATATTACTTTCTTGGGACATTCATTTTGGGGCGGAGGGAGTAATATTTTTATTAAGACTTAGTTGTAAGAGTTGTTTGTCTATGTTTTGTTGTGCAGAATCATTTACTACTCGTAAATTGGTTGAAGCTGTTTTAACAATTTATGTTTCTGTAAGAAGAGAGGATTCTGACAGCTATAAACTCATGAAGATCGATTTGTATTACATTTTTCTGTATCCCAATCAGTTCAGCTAAAAAAACACAAGATAAATCTGACCACTATATTCTCGAGCCTTGCATCTGATGACCAATTTCTGCAGAGCGTTTTCCATTTACTTTAACCATTTTTATTTTTATTTTTTGAACAGGGCAAAAAATACAAGATCTGTCTGACCCTACTGACAGCATCCACTAGGCTTTCGGACTCAAAGTTCCAATAAGTGGGTAACGGAAAAATGCAAACTTTTTCTTGCAATATCACAAGCGACCATATTCTTGCAATGTGCATCTACACGCACACACATTATATGTACCGTTTTGTGAACGACGATGCAAACTTTTTTCGGAAAAAAAAAAGTGGGCATGCAGGAAACCACCTTCTTCATCAACAGGTGAGACCTAATATCACCAAGTATGAAAATGCAGTGAGACCTAATATCACCAAGTATGAAAATGCAGAACGAACCTACCTACAGCAGTAACTCCTCCCTGCTGTGAAAGTATGATATTACTACAATGAATACATTAAACTCTTAAGATGAAACTAATGATCCATGAACGATAGTTTTAAGTAATGAAATGACTAAAAGGCTCAGGCTCACCCTCAGATTATAAACTCTCCAGCAGATTTCATAACGGCTCTTCCATAAACTCTACTGGTATATACAGAAGTAAGTTGCTCAGAACATTTAAGAGTGGCGAGTGTTCAACTCAAAACTGTAGGTGCCAACTTTTAACTTATCTCAACTAGTTAGTAGTTGACACCATCTTAGGATTGAAAACTATAATTCGAGAGTGGAGGAGACTTAACGGAAAACATAACCAAAAAAACATGCTAATCGAGGGCTCCCGACCCGTGGATGAACAAGATCTTTGCTTGAAATGATAAACATCATGCATGAAATAAAAACAATTGAAAAATATGATTTCCACAGTTTATATTTGTGTTTGGAACCCCCCCCCCCCTTAAGGTTAGATTCTGGGTTGTAAAATAGTGAAATGCTTTGAACTAAAATTATTTTTATATTTAGCAATGTGACATTCACTTAAAATAAATTAAGAAAATTATAATAATTATTATGGGACGAAGATAGTATAGGTGAAGAGGTGCACATTATCTATATTTAGTTGAGAACCGAGAGCGATTGATAATTGAGAACTTCTATGCAGAACAACTAACAACAATAAAAAAGTTCTCATATGTTGGTCGCCAGAGTTGGTCGTGTTTATAGTATAGTTGACAACTGAGAAATTACTGATAAGTTCTCAGTTGTTTGGTCGCCGTAGTTGATCATGTTGTTAGTAGTTGACACCTGAGAACTTACTAGTAAGTTAAGTTCTCAGTCGTTTGGTCACCGGAGTTGGTGGTCGCCAGAGTTGATTGTGTTTTTAGTAGTTTAGTTGACAGCTGAAAACTTACTGATAAGTTAAGTTCTCAGTTGTTTGGTCGCCAGAGTTGATCATGTTCTTAGTAGTTTAGTTGACAAATGAGAACTTACTGATAAGTTAAATTCTCAGTTGTTTGGTAGTTTAGTTGAGACCTGAGAACTTACTGATAAGTTAAGTTCTCAGTTGTTTGTTTGCCGGAGTTGGTGATCGCTGGAGTTGATAGTATTCTAAGTAGTTTAGTTGATAACTGAGAACTTACTGATAAGTTCTCAGTTGTTTGGTTGTCGGAGTTGGTAATCGCTGAAGTTGATTGTGTTCTTAGTGGGGACAACTGAGAACATACTGATAAGTTAAGTTTTCAGTTGTTTGGCCGCTAAAGTTGGTGGTCGCCAGAGTTAATTGTGTTTTAGTAGATTAGCTGACAACTGAGAACTTACTGATAAGTTAAGTTCTCAGTTGTTTGGTCGCCGAAGTTGGTGGTCGTCGAAGTTGATCTTGTTCTTATTAGTATAGTTAACAATTGAGAACTTACTGATAAGTTCTCAGTTGTTTGGTCGCCGTAGTTGGTGATCGCCGAAGTTGTTCATGTTCTTAATGGAGACACCTAGAACTTACTGATAAGTTAAGTTTTCAGTTGTTTGGTTGCCGGAGTTGGTGGTCGTCGGATTTAATCGTGTTCTTAGTAGTTTAGTTGACAAATGAAAACTTACTGATAAGTTAAGTTCTCAGTTGTTTGGTCGCCGGAGAGGTCGACGGAGTTGGTGGTTGCCGGGGAGATCGACGAAGTTGATCGTTTTCTTAGTAGTTTAGTTGACAACTGAGTTCTCAGTTGTTTGGTCGGCGGAGAGGTCGGCGGAGTAAAAAAATAAAAAAAAATAAATAATAAATAAAAAGTCGTCGGAGTTGTTGACTGGAGAAGATGGGGAGGGGTGACCTAAGGTGATGGTAGAGAAAGTAAATTGATAAAAATAGTGGATTTAGTAAAATGATGGGAGAGTGAACTTAGTAAAATGTGAAGGGGAATGTACTTATTAAAATATAGATTATATGGTTAGATGAAATAATATTTATAATGGGAAGACACACTCACTTTTTCCCTTTCTAACCTGATGACGCCACGGCCTTCGGGGTCAGGAGCGGTTCAAGGATATCTGGCTAGGATATATTTGGTGGTTTTGTGTACCTAGATCACAACACAAACAAGCACCATTAAGGTCAAAGTTGGATGTTACTCCAACTCAGGCCCTCGGGTGTGAGAGTAAGAATACTGAGTAATAAGGCTTTGAATACCTTTGGAGTGTGTGTGTGTTTAGGTTTAGAGAGTAAAAGAGCTTACTCAATTGTATATGGAACTTACCTTGCCCAAGGGGGTAAAGGCCTTCTATTTATAGGCAATGCCATGGTGCTTGTTGAGGTAAGCAATGAGATCAGCCCTGGGGGGCACTTTGGTATTTGACCAGCTACACGTGTCCGCAGCTAATTGGTCTGTCGGGGAGGGAACATTGGTATCCAGGGACATGGTGAAAGGGACATGAGCCGTGTAGCCAGGCTTATTGCATTAAATGGAATAGTAGGCGCCGGGCGAGCCGCATTGAATGCGTGATGGGGGAGCCGGCAAGTGGCTGTCGAGCCGGTAAGCTAACTTGCTCGGTAAGGCTTGACATTAGCAGGGAAGCGACATGTGCCCGCGGTCAACGTTGTGCCGCGGTCAAAGATATAAGACGCGAGCACGGTTGATGCGGGCATGACTTCATGCGGGCACGGATCCGGCGACGGGGTCCCAATGGTGCTCGATGGGGACGATGCGAGGAGGGACACGGTCTTGACCACAAGGGCCTATTTGTCGCGGTCTTCCCTCCAGCGGTCTAGGAGGCTGCCACGTCGGCTGGTTCCTTGGACTAGGCCGAGCGCGGGCCCGGTCCGGTAGATCCGGGCTCATCAATGGCCCCTAGCTCCAAGTGTGATTATTTATGGTGCGAGTGAGGAGCTACTAGAAGCTCGATCTGCCTCGGTGCTCCTCGAGCGAGCACCGGTGTTAGCGTTTTCCTTGTTTGTTGCTTGGCCCCATGGGCGAGGGAACGTTCGGGAGGCACCGGTGAGTGACACGTGGTCCCTTGCGTGGCGTGCCTCCCGGTTAACAGTGGGCCCCTTGGCGAGATGAAAAGACGGGTTAGTGGTACGTCGAGGTACGTGTCGCTCATCGAGGGGGAAATAAATGCAAAAGGTATTTAATTTTTCGAATTTTCAAACGTTGGAAACGGTTCATGGTCCGAGGTTGGATTTGTGGGCTAATTAATACGGGTTAACGGGTTAACCCGTATAGGTAGGCCTTATAAATACCAAACCCTTTTTACCGTTTCCAAACCTTCAGAGAGCTTTTGAGAGAGAAATCTTCTTTGCGACCTCCGTGCTCTTGTTTTCCGAATCCACCTCTCAATCTTTCTCTCGTAAGTAATTGTTGGGTGCTTTTTCTTCTTCATCTCCCTCTATTTTTCTTTTCTGATTTACGAACAATGAGCACTCGAGAGTTTGGACCCCGCCGTCCCATAGAGTTAGGAGATGGGAGCACTCCGGATCTGTTTCTTTGTTTGTAAACGGACGGGGATATTTAGGAAGGTAGGCCGTGGGTGGCTTAGGTTATCCCTTGAGTGCTTCCGGTATTTCTGCGAAAAATCCCAATGGGGGCCTTTTGTCCCACCCCGGTTGTGGGAGGCCAAGGATAAAAGGGTAAAAAGGAACGGTGATGTTTTGGTGTTGGGGGATACCAGTAGGCTGAGAAATTTCGTGATGGGGGTTTTGTGCAGGTTTCCCGCGAGAGAGGCTCGGCTACGAACGCCGTTGAACTAGTGAGGAGAGCGATTCGCGTCCCGAAGTAGTTTGTGGTAGGAAAAGTGTGAACTCATGGACTCGACCAATCAAGCGGTTCGCGGGCAGGAAGCGGGGACCACTGAGTGACCCTACAGATGTTACGCCCACAGTACCATCTTTCCCCCGTTGTGCCCGCGGCCCCTAGGGCGGGGACAATTGGTGGCGGCGGCGAGGAACTTGACCCCCTTGATTTTGAGGTGGCCAGGCCGGTGAAGTTGAATCGGAGGTGGCCCTTGCCGTGGTGACCCCACCGGTCTCTTTGGCTCCTCGAGCTCGGAGGCAGAAGAAGATGACCACGGAGAGGGGGATAGGAGGGCGCGGGGACCTCCAAGAAGGCCGGCGAGACCACCAATATCGTGGATGCCTTCGAGAGCTCGACTCAGGAGGAGGAGGAAGAGATTGTGGCCCTGCCGGAACAAAGGCAAGAGGCCGGCTAGGGATGTGAATCTGGTCGTGGCCGTAAGAAGGCGAGAGGTGGCCACCATTGGTGGGAGGAGGACATTTACGAGGTTTACAATGTGGACCGCAACGCCTACCGTGTCCGCACCTTAGGACATGTACATTTGAAGAATAAGGACAAAGCTGCGGCCGAGAGACGGTAGGCGATGTTCGCGAGGACAATAGGGCTGCGTTTTTATGGGGCCCGGTTTGAGAACGGATTGAGGCTGCCCCTGGACCCTTTCTTTTATTTCTTTACGGAGTTCAATTCACACTTTGCCCATGCACACGACTCCCAATGCCATCGGGCCATTGTCTCCTTCATTCTTTGTGTGTAGATTCATGGGCTATGAACCTACCCTTGCCGGGCTCTACGCTTACTATCAGAACCAAATTCTCCGCGGCATTCTGAGCCTGAAGGCTAGGAACTACTCTACCAGGACCTTCTCTCCTCCCTCCAACAAGTTTGACCAGTGGAACCGAGAGGGACATCCTGGTGATTGAGTCTAGATTCGGATGGCCCTTTTCCAAACCTTCCGGCCCGTCCCTATGAAGGTGGCCGCTAGCAAATATCCGGACCCTTCCTCGGCCGATGCGGCTTGCCTTTTGCCGTAGAGAGGCATCGGCCCTCTACTTGGACGGCGGGGAGGAGCCCGTATATGATGTGGGCGCCATAGTGGAAGATGAGCCCTGCGATCTACTCGGGGTGGCTCCTCGCGAGAGGGCGCCCACATGCCCCGAGTAGTGATAGAGCCTTTGCCCGCGACCACGATTGGCGGGTGCACGAACATTACCGGTTCGAGGCGGATTGTAAGACACAGTATCTTTGGGCGGCGAGTGCGATCCTCCCGAAATAATTGGTCTCGATTCCTTTATGGCTGTTTGCCAATTTACTTTGCTTTTGATTTTTTTGAGCTGCTTTGCTAACCATTTTTCTTTCCCTCCGAGTAGATCCGAAGTGTACAATTTCGATGGCTCCTCCTCTAAGTCTTTGCTCAGCTGAAGGCCAAGAACATGAAGGCCAACAAGGAAGGCCGCCACTGAAGAGCGAGAATGAGATGGGAGGGGTCCCACCAAAGACAGGCGTACTGTTGCGAGCGGGGAAAGCGGGGACACTCTGCACTGCTCCCGAGTGTTCGAACCGGGAATCTGCCTCCACCTCCCGGGGTCCTCCTCCACCCAGCTCTCCGGGCATCATCTCCCGAGCACTATTGCCTCCGGGCATAACCAGGAGCAATCCAAGAAGAGACCTGAGAGAGATGCGGACCTGGCGCATAGGGAGAGGTCCTCCAAGACCCAGAAAGTGGGGGATACCTCTACGCGTAGCCCTCCTGCTGCTGCCACTACCTCTCCTGCTGCTCCCTCCGCCGCGGGGACAATATGCTCGGTGGCCTATCCGATTTCCTCCTTGGCCACCCGCGAGGAGGCATGGGAGAAAAGGAAGCAGGTGGGGGATGTGCCCGCCATTCTTGCGGGGTAGACTTATATGCCCGGTCCTCCCAAAATTCTGCTTTGTGGGCATTGGGGCGATCAACGGGCTTTTTGCCCACGATTTCTACCACCGGTGGGTGAGAAGGAGAACCCGTCGGCCTTGATGGGGGATATTGGGGTTGCCACTTGCGAGGTAGGGACCTTTCTTAGGCTTCCTCACTTAGCCTTTCGATTTTCCACCTAATTCGACTTTCTTCCTCGCGGGTGGGCAACAAGGCCATGAGGCTCAGGGAGACTTGTGACGGCTGTCCGTGAGCTTGCCCGGCAACACCAAGGACATGGCGGGCAAACTCCGCGAGTGGAGCAGGCCCGGGAGAAGGTGGGTACTCACGAGCTCCCTCACGGATGCCAAGGAAAAGGAGTTCGCGACCAGGAGTCCGATGCTGAAGGGCTTCCGGGAGCGGGTGACCAGAGGCGGAGAAGAGCCTAGAAAGAGCAAAGGGTCGGCGGGATGAGCTCCGCGGGCACAAGAGCAAGCTTGAGCAAAGAAATGATGAGCTCGTAACCAAAGCTGGGAGGCTGCGGAGGAGTCGGTCAAACTCACTGGAGGCTAAGGCGAGATGAGCTCTCCAGCTGCTACCCCTTACGCAGTTTGAGTGGAGAGGGAGAGGATCTTTGGCGAGAGGCTCGCGAAGAAGGCTGTCGAGGAGTATAAGAACTCGACCGGTTCACCGCGGAGTGCTTGGCCCGATATGAGGCGGTGTCAGGACACGAATCCGGAACCGCGGCCACGGGTATGTTCTCCGTGCGGCGGTTGGCCGTGATCGGCTCGGCTGGTTGCTGCGACGCGGAGTGCGTGCCGGGCATGCGCTAGTTCCTCTGTCCAGGACGAGGTCGAGGGTTTGGACCTTCTGCCGCGGCCTCTGCCTCTGTGGCGAAGTGGCGCCCTTGGGTGATCGCCGAGCTGGATGCTCTGCGCTTCGGGGACAACCCTTTATCCTTGGGGGATGCCACTGGCTCGGAGTTCTTCCGGGGGCCGGCCCTTGGAGATCTATTCCCGGGCGGGCGGCTCCGCTCCGGCCTCCGCCGAGCAACAAGCTGCTCCTACCACCGAGGTGACTCAGGAGACCGGCTTGCCTTCCCCGACTCCGGACTCGAAGCGGGCACGGGGGTGCGGCCACCGAGGAGCCGAAGCGGGCACCGATGGAGCGGTCGTCGAGGAGCCCGAGGAGAATGCTCCACTTAGTGTAGGATTTTTGCTTTTTCTTGTTGTAATAGACTAGGATCTCTTTTGTAATAGTGTAGGAATTTTGTAAATACTTTCTTATCATAAATAGAAGCATTTTTCTCAACTTGGCTCCTTTACTTTTATCTTAATTGCTTGTCTCGTAGGCTATTTTGAGTAGTTTGGCAATTTTCGAGCACCTTAATACTTGCATTCTTGCCTATTACTTTTCCGGCGTTTTTGACTTGCAATTAACTTTATACTCTCCTCGCGGGCGGCGGCTTAGTAGGCCCTTTGCCGCATTTTTGAGTTTTCCTAACTCTTTATTCAAAACCACTTAGGTTTTTGTGAGAGTCGACCTTATTCTTCTATGATCGCGTTTGTTTAGCCTTGTGGCAAACTTTGAGGCCTTAACCTCGTTTGTACTGTTTGGCTTTGTTAAACTAGTTTGATCACTCTCATCCATTTACACTTATTCCCGGCCTTGCGGTGTGGTGTAAGTCAAAAGTAGCTGAGCAAGCATACTTTCATAGGGCATGCGAAGGTGGCCGTGAGGCTATTGTCCGCGCAAGAAAGGTAGGAGCATATTTTAGCATAGAGGCCCTTTAACCCCGGCATCTGTATCCCCTTATTGGAGGTTCTCACTTATTTGACCCTTTATTCAAAACTCCACTAGGGTTTTCGTGAGGGTCTCGTGGCGATACGGTGAACGGGCTTATATGTAGGCCTTTGTCACATACGGGCATGCGAGTAACGGCCCTAACGAGGTCCTTCGCGCAATTAGTGGGTCCGGACTTCAGGTCATTGTCCCCACTAGAGTCCGTAGGCACGGGCATCATGGCCTTTGTACCTACGTTCATCTATATCCACTTATTTTTGGTGGTGTCACGCGAGCGGGAGAGAGTCCTCCCGCGATCATAGTACGGATCGTAATGGATCTTTGTACATATATAGGCATGCGGATCCTTAGATCTTTGCGCATCGGTAAGTAGGAGCTCATATGTTGGCTCTTGAACTCACGGCATCCGCACGCGGGCATCCACCTTAGCTTTTGAGGTGGTGGGAATTGATTTTTGCATCAAAATATGATGATAACCTCTCACTTATATATATATAGTCTATACTCCTTCCAAAAAATTACAAAGACTTTAAAGAAGTATCTCTTAAGGTGGTCGCTATTCCGGGCGTGCTTAAGCTCTTCTCCCTCTTTTGGTCGCAACATATAGGTGCCCTCTTTGACTATCTTTGTGACCTCATATGGACCTTCCCATTTCGGGGACGGCTTGTTGAAACCGGGTTGGGTCCCTTGGACCTCTACGCTTACGAGTACCCGAGTCTCCAAGCGAAAAACTCCTCTTATTTACTCTTTTATCATGGTGCTTCTTCGCTTTAGTTTGTAGTTCACCATTTTTTCATGTGCCCGCATTCTCTTTCCTTCGAGATCGTCCAGTCACACCTTACATTTGCCTCGTTTTGAGACTCGTCGAAGTATGTGACTACGTACGAGGGTAGGGCTACCTCAGCTGGAGCCATTGCCTCGACCCATACGTGAGCGAGAAGGGAGTTTCTCTGTTGAATTTCTTATTGTGGTGCGGACAACCCATAATGCGATGCGGAGCTCGTCCAACCAACGTCCTCCTCGCCCTTCCAAATTTTTCTTTAAGGCGGTTAGGACTAGCTTGTTCGCGGCCTCGGCTTGACCATTTCCACGAGGATAGGCAAGCTGCGGACTTACGGTGTTGCACCTTCATTCTCACACATTCGGCGGTGAATTTTGCGGAGAATTGGGTGCCATTATACGAAATTATTGCTCGGGAACCCCAAATCGACAATAGATGTGGTCGTGGACAAAGCGATAGTGTTATCCTCGGAAATAGTGGCCAAGCCCTTTGCTTCCGTCCACTTGGTAAAATAATCCACGGCCACCACGGCATACTTGATGCTTCCTCTAGCGAGTTGGAAATGGTCCGATAAGATCTATCCCCACGTATCAAACGGCCACGATGGTACTACCAAAGTCTGCTCTGTTGATGGTAGTCTAGGGATGTCCATGAATCTACGGCACTTATCACATTTTCTAACATACTCCTGCGCATCCCTTCTCATTGTGGGCCAAAAGAATCCTTGGAATTTGATCTTGTACGAGAGGGTGCGAGCACTGGATGTCCGCCACAAACTCCTTCATGAACCTCATAGAGTAAGTTGGTGACCATGTGAGTTTTAACACATCTTAGTAAAGGCTTGGTGAATGATCGCCGAAAAAGCACCCCATCGAGGACGAGGTATTTCGCGGACACCGTTACGATGGCTCTAGCCTTTGCTTGGGTCCTCGGGGAGGGATTGCTTCTCGATGTAATCCTTCATTTCATCCACCCGAGTCCCTTACTTGATCCTCGATATTGTTTATACGTATTCGATCTATAGCGGAGTCTCTCAGTGAATTCAATTCGGCAATTTGTCTCCAACTCACCAATTTCTTGCTCGGTTATTCTTGAGAGGAGGTCGGCTTCCACATTGTCCTCTCTCATGACTTGGTTCGGCTCATAGTAAGTGAAATTTTTGATGAGGGTTTTTGCGAGGTCACGATCTTGAGTTAGTCTTGGGTTGATAGTATCATACTCCCCCTAATTTGATTAACTATGAAATTTGAGAGTCACTATTGATCTCAATATTACGAACTCCCAAGTCTCTTGCCAATTCCATGCCCGCTATAATCGCTTCATATTCGGCTGATTGTTTGATGCCTCGAACTTGAATCTCGAGGCCCTCATGAATTTCTCCCCGCGGGGTGCAATCGAAGTATGCCCGCTCCATTTGATTAACTTGCTCGCGGAGCCGTCCACATATAAAGTCCACACCTCTTACGGACGCTCCCTTGGTTGAACAATTTACGTGCTCGGGCTTTTGGGTCATCTTCGATTACGCTCGCTTTCTTTTTCGAGGTCATTTGTCCGCTAATTTGAATGATGATTCTACTACAAAATCAACTAAGGCTGCGCTTTGATTGTCTTTCTCGGGGAGTAGGTGATGCGGAACTCGGTGAGCTCTATAGACCAAGCTAGCATTCTCCCAGGGACTACGGTTTATGTAAAACCTTTCTAAGCGGGGCCTCGGTTAGTACGGTTATAGGATGTGCGAGAAAAGTAGGCTCTTAATTTTCGAGCGAGATACAAGCAAGGCGTAAGCTAACTTTTCTATATTAAGATAACGCCCTTCTACGGCGGACGGTGCCTTACTTACATAATAAAGCTGGTTTTGGGAGTTATTCTCCTCCCTTACAAACAGTTTGCTCTTGCCCGGATCGATGCGACTAAATACGAAAGAGCTCTTCTCAGGACCTTAGGAAGCTCTTTGAGTAGAGGTGGGTGCCCGAGGTATGTCTTGACTTCTTCAAAAGCGATGGCACTCGGTGCTCCATGTAAATTCATCGGCTCTCTTCCCCCTTTGAGAGTTTTGAAGAAGGGGAGGCATCTCTCTGGCCAGCGAGATAAAGCGGCCAAGTGCGGTGATGCGACCGTTGAGTTTTGTACATCCTTCACGCGGGCGGGAGGTTTCATGTCTAATAGGGCTGGATTTTCTCTGGATTAGCCTCTATCCCTCTTTGGTTGACCATGAATCAGGAACTTGCCCGCCTTGACCCCGAAAGCGCACTTAAGGGGGTTTAGCTTCATCTTTGTTATGGCGCAAGTTTTTGAAGGTTTCCTCCACATCGAGCTCGTGGGAGTTTTCCTTAGTTTTTATGACCATGTCGTCAATGTAGGCCTCCAGTTACGCCTAGTTGGTTTTTAAAGACCGAGATTGACCATGCGGCGATATGTGGCTCCTGCATTCTTTAGCCCAAAGGGCATCATAGTGTAGCGGTATGTCTTGCCGCAGCAATGAAGGCTACGGGCGGACATCTTCGGGAGCCATGCGGATGCGGTGGTAGCCGGAGTAGGCATCAATGAAGCTTAGAACTACGTGTCCGGCTATAGAATCCACCAATCTGTCTATGCGAGGAAGAGGGAAGCAATCTTTGGGGCATGCCTTGTTGAGATCGGTGAAATCAACGCACATCCTCCATTTGCCATTGGATTTCTTAACCATGACCACATTGGCCCGGCCATTTGGGGTAGGAGATCTCCTTTATTATCCCGCTTTTAGCAACTTTTCCACCTCTTCCTTGATGGCAATCTCTTTCTCAGGGAGAAATATACGGATTTACGGTGAATGTTTTTGAAGGAGGGGTCATCGTTGATTTTATGGAGGATCACGTCCTCGATGCCTTGCATATCTTCCACCCTCAGCGAACACATCGCAATTTGCTCTAAGGAACTCAATAAGTATCCTTCTTTCCTCATTTGTGAATTTCCGGCCCAACCTTAGCTTGTTTGCTCGGGGAAGTGGGGATTGATTACCACCTCCTCGAGCTCGTCGTTAGGTTGAAGGTCGGCGATTTCACGATTGTGCGGGAGTCAATGACAATAGTTGGGGTTGACACGAGCTTCGGTCGGTGTTGCCATTGAATATATGATATCACGGTCAATTTCCCCCTCTATTCCTCGATCAATATAACCTCCCTCAGCAGGGCGACCAAGCTGCTTTGATTTTACGCTCATCTTGAGCTCCACCTTTGTGGAATGGAAAGAAAGCATGCCAATCGGTACGGGTGGCGGCGGGAGTGCAAGAGCTTTCCCCTTTTTTGACTTGTCCTCGCCACTTTCCCTCTATTATTTTGTCCTCGCCCTCTATCTGCGGGCGGGATGTCAGCCTTCTGTTCTTTCCTTTTTTCCTCCGGTGCTCGGAGGAATCTCCCGGGCTGGTTCTTGATGGTAGCAACCCCGCCGGGTGTTAAATTTCACCCTTTGGTGGGGACGGACGCCACTATTCCCAATTCGGCTGGCGATTCTGTAGAGAATGGCATTGTATTGGGAAGGAAGATCGACCACCATGAAAGTTATCTTGGCCGTCTTACGCATGGGTTTTTCCCCGATAGCTACGTCAAACACAATCGTCCCCTTTACCCTTACGGCGTGGTTTGTGAAGCCTTCGAGCATGCCCGCATATGGAGTGAGATGTGCTTAGTCATTCTCATTCCAATCAAAGTATGGTAATAGAGTATGTCGCGGGCGGCTCCGGTATCTACCAACACACGGCCTATGTTTGCCCGGTTGATTCTCATTACGAGGGTGAGTGGGCGTGTGGAATGAAAAAGGGTGGAGGCAAGTTCGCTCCTTTTGAACCCAATTTCTGCTCTTCCTCCGGGGCCGGGCGGGGATGGAGAAAACCTTCTCTAATGTCCGAATTTGGAGGGACAAGCTGCCTACTAGAGGGAGGTTCCTCCCCAATGAAGTTAATGTCATAGTCCCCAAAATCGTCATCATTATTATCTCTTTCATTCTGTCTGGTCCCCGCGTGTGTCGTGCCCCGCGATCATTGTTATTGGGGGCGGTATTGTTTCCCTTAACCCACTTGGTTAGCTCCCGTTATTGATTTTCTGTTTGGATTACTCGCTTGGTGGAAACAATCCTCGGTTCCGTGCCGTGGTCGTTGTGAAACTCACGAAATTTAAGTCTACTCCTCTCATTTGGCTTTCGAAGCATGGGGGAGGAGCGAGGAAAGTACGAGGCTCTCATGATCACCACCCTTGGGTCGGTGAGCTGTGTGTAAGCTTGTTTCGGCCACGGCCTTTTTGAGCCTTTCGATCCCGGCCTCTGTTTTTGCCACGATTATTGGTATGAGCGAGGCTGCAGGGTGGTCTCCTGGACTTGGCTTATCCTTTCTTTCGCGAAGCTCGGGGAGCGGGCACACTAGGCTCTTCGGCGGAGGCAATGGCCGAGGCCCTTTCATACATTTCCTCGATTTAGGTTTCTTTGGAGGCAAAATTCATTTTGAGGAAGGAGGAAGCGAGGCCGCCCTCAAAACATAGTCGATATCTCCCTCGTCCGGGTCCACAATCTCCTCGCTCACCTTCTGAACCGGGATATATAATCTTTTGTAGGCTCGTTTGGTGCACCTTGACACGGACAAGATCTGTCTTTGGTCTAGCGGGCACACACTTTGCTCCGGCAAAGGCATTGAGGAAGAGGACTACGGGCGGGCGGAATATTTGGATACACCGGGGCTTGAGGGCTAGCATCCAAGATAGGGCCTTGCCGGTGAAGGTCGCGGCCAAAGCTTTGCACATCAGCGACTCATCCGCGGAGAATAAAGCCATCGGCCCTCAAATCTTCCCATATGACTCTTGGCATTTTTGGATCCGTCATAGGTGTCCATGCAGGGGGTTTGCCCTTACGGATCGGTGCCGCGCAATTTTATCGGCGAAGGCGTCCATGGTGCGGCCACACTTACAGGCGACCTTCGATGGGTTTCCCACATCTTACGCATGAATTCCACAAACTCGGGGTTCGATCATCAACCTTTTGCTTTTTAGCTCGTGGAGCCACGGCCTTCTCCTTGGCCGGAGCCAAGGGTCGGCTTTGGACTTCGCACGGCGATTTGGTGTGCCTCTTCCCCCATTTCCTCGCTATCATCTACATGCACCACGCTCCGTTTGGCCGGTGTCCGCGCTCGAGGGCCGGGTCAACCCGGTTTGCCCCAGCGGCTTGACTAGCAAGCGAGTTAGCGGGAGCTCGTTGGGAGAACCTTTGTGACCCTTGAGGGAGCTGTAGCCCTCCATTGGCCTCTATTTCAAACATTTCCATCTCCGCGTCTTTGATGGCCATGGCCTCCGCGACCGGTTTGGACTTGGAGGCCAAGATTTCCTTCCTTCTCGGGATTTGCTGCAGGGAAAGTGGGGTGGTTAGAGTGGTGTTTTTATGTGAGCTTGGGGAGTTTTTGGGCTATTGTTTAGTAAGGCTTGGGCTTTCTCGGCACGGGCTTCCTCGGTTAACAGGTGTAGAACTCGTTGAGCTGGGGACTTTTGAGGGTGAGAATGGGCCCCCATTACATTGAAAACGAGTTGGTTTGCCTTTCCCTATTGATGTTGGAGGGTTCGGCTTGGTTCTCCTCCTCTAGGGTCAAATGACCGGCATTTTTCGAGAATTTGAGACATGTCTCGAAAGACGAAAATAAGCTGAAAAAGAGGTGTCTTTTGGCGGTCGGTTGTTTAGACTACAAGGTGTGTGCGAAAACAAAAGTTTTAAACGGGAAAAACTTAGTGATGTAAAAAGAAGAGCCTTTCGGCCTTGAATTTGTTTAGGACACGTGAGGTGCCTTGAAAACAAAAGATTTTTAACGAGAAAACGAAAGAAAGTCGGCTTCCGTGCAATGGAACCACTGATGACGCCACGGCCTTCGGGGTCGGGGAGCGGTTCAAGGATATCTGGCTAGGATATATTTGGTGGTTTTGTGTACCTAGATCCACAACACAAACAAGCACCGTTAAGGTCAAAGTTGGATGTTACTCCAACTCGGGCCCTCGGGTGTGAGTAAGAATCTTGAGTAATAAGGCTTTGAATACCTTTGGAGTGTGTGTGTGTTTAGGTTTAGAGAGTAAAAGAGCTTACTCAATTGTATATGGAACTTACCTTGCCCGAGGGTAAAGGTCTTCTATTTATAGGCAATGCCATGGTGCTTGTTGAGGTAAGCAATGAGATCGGCCCTAGGGGGCACTTTGGTATTTGACCGGCTACACGTGTCCGCGACTAATTGGTCTGTCGGGGAGGGAACATTGGTGTCCAAGGGACATGGTGAAAGGGACATGAGCCGTGTAGCCGGCTTATTGCATTAAATGGAATAGTAGGCGCCGGACCGAGCCGCATTGAATGCGTGATGGGGGAGCCGGCAAGTGGCTGTCGAGCCCGTAAGCTAACTTGCTCAGTAAGGCTTGACATTAACCGGGAAGCAGCATGTGCCCGCGGTCAACGTTGTGCCCGCGGTCAAAGATATAAGACGCGAGCACGGTTGATGCGGGCATGACTTCATGCGGGCACGGATCCAGCGAGCAGGGTCCCAAGGGTGCTCGATGGGGACGATGCGAGGAGGGACACGGTCTTGACCACAAGGGCTTATTTGTCCGCGGTCTTCCCTCCAGCGGTCTAGGAACTGCCACGTCACTGGTTCCTTGGACAAGACCGAGCGCGGGCCCGGTCCAGTAGATCCGGGCTCATCATAACCAATTTGGGATTACTATTCCTTCTCCTAACCAATAGGTAATCTCTTCCTACTAGGTAATAATGATCAATTTCTTAACGCTAAACTCTCTGACATTAGAGTTTAAATTCTATCATACAGTTTTGAGATACTAGCTGTGTAAACATCATGCATGAAATATAAACAGTTGAATAATATTGTCTCAAACGTAATGGTGCGAATATGATAATGCAGAACAAACCTACAGCAGTAAATCCCTGCTGTGCGTATAACGTTATGTGCTTCAGCCATTACAACAATTAATACATAAACTCTACTGATGAAACTAATGATGGACGGTAATCTGAGTAACGCAAAATAAATAAAATCTAAACTGATGTTTAAACATATATCAAGCACCATGTTTGGCAAACCTACATTTTGATGCCTTACCAAATTACACAATTCTAAAGCAAAAACACTATCAGGCATTTTGTTCATTCAAACCAACACACTAACATATTCACATTTTCTTCATGGATTCCAGACCAGATATGCCTCATTCTGATCATATGGTGCTTTCTATCAAGAATACGTCTTGCAGATTTTAAAACCGACCCCTCCATAAACGATGAAGGTGGGGCTATAGCAGGGAGACTACTGGCAACCAAATCAACCATAATAACATCAAATTTAGCATCAATTTCTTCCACCGGAACCAAATATTGACCATCCTCATGTAGTTCATGGAAATAATACGGAAGTTCAACGTGGTTGTTTAACGTCTCACTCCAAATCTGGGCAAGCGTATGAATCAAGTGTATCCCATCCCCAAGAATAAGCCTAACAATCTTGCCAACTTCCAAGCCGAAGAACTGCCTCGCAGCCCATAAGACATCCCTACTCACCTCCACTCCAACAACTTCAAAATCTAATCTGGCTCTCAAGAAACTGAGCAGAGCACCACCACCTACTCCAACACACAAAACTCTAGGTTTATAATGTTTTTTTCGTCGAATCTTCTCATCAACATTCGAAGTCGCGATCAAACAAAGGCCGGTCAACATGGCATTCAAGTTTGGTTGAACCAAAATCCCAGTATATGGCACAAACTTGGGTTTCAGTTGGTCGATCGAAGTCTCCAGACCAAGAATGGTCTCAATCCGTGGATTTGGATCAACAAGCAACTGAGTCTGTATCACATTGGGGATTCGCTTAAATCTCAATCTCCTCCTAAATTCTGTGACATTATCGTTTACTTTCAAGCCAACAATTTCAATCAACATTGGACCAACCATTTTCCCATAATCACACAGATGAACCAAACGACAAATCACATCATCATCCTTATTATAGGTCAAGAATGCTACCTCATATTCAAAATCCGATACAGGGCACAAATGATTCCTTACAAAAAGAGTCCAGTAATTTTCTAGCGATTTCCTTTGATCGGAATCACTAATCGAAGACGGATTTAGGAAATAGGTGCAAGGATTTTCAGAGATAGGGGTGTTACTGATTAGTATAAGGCGTGAGAATTGGGGGTTGTCGTAATTGAGTTGGCGGTAACCTCTTTTGGTAGAGAAAATCTAGTCGGATTCTTGGTGAATCGGAACAATCATGGCGGCAACTGCGGTGGAGAAAGGTTGAATCGGTGAATCGAGGACAGCAATCCGGAGGTAATCGGTGTGGAGGTACGTGTTTGGAGTTGCATTAACGAGATCGAATCTGGTGGATTGAGATGGATTTAGGGTTATGACTTTAGGATGCTTTTGGAGCTGTGATCAGTTTCAATTTTCTCAGGGGGCGCCATTTTTAGAGAGAGAGAGAGAGAGAGAGAGCAAGAACAAGAAAAGGAAGAAGAAGAAGAAGAAGAAGTGTGAGTGCTGTTGGAGGGAGGGAGCAGTTGGAGAGTTTAAATATGGCGCCATGCAATGCATTTTTCGTAAATAGTGACTAATTTTGAGTAAAATACAATTGAATCCCTACAACTTGTAAAATACGCAAGAAGTTAGTTGTTAACAGTTGGTTAGTGAAGTGGGTTTGTTATTCGATTCAGTTAACGAGTTTGTTCTTTGTACAACTTGTAAAATATGCATGTTTCTATATACTCCCGATCCTACTTTGACTTTCATGGTAAAAACAATCGAACATTGACCATAATTTTATAAAAATCTATATAAATATCACTATACAATTCAAAAAATTGTTATTGATAGTATTTCTAATGGTAAAACAATAATAATTTGTATAATTGAATAAAGATATCTAGATGTTCAGACCAAGAAAGTCAAAGTAGGACAAACTTTTCGAGAGAAGACGGACGGACCACATCGATAAGCATACCATGCTCTCTATCAAGAATAGCCTTTGCAGCAATCAAAATCAAGACAGCATTTTTCCAGGCGTTTTGTGGACTGCTTTCACAGAAAAATGTACTCAGTGAGACACCAGCCCAGCAAAGATCATGAACAGCAAATTATTCGAGTATATGAATACTTACAGATAATAAAAATCAGTAACCTATTTATTCCAACATTGTAAAACCGGTCTCCACAATCCAAAACACTATATTTATTCGCGCATGTTTGAACATAACACTAACCTGTTCATAAGGAAGCTAATAGAAACTCAATTATACTTTTATCAGTTCATGTACTATATAACCTTGACATCATATAGTACTACGTACGAAGGTGAACGAAAACGAAAACGAACTTCCAGAATAATATAGCAACCAAAGACAGCATTTTTTCTAAGAGCTTATGGTGTATGTATACAGTCGTATGCATCAACCCAAACAGTGATCATGTGACATGATCATTGGCGACATTAGCCATATGGCGTTATGGATACTAGTATACTACTATATATTGCAGGCATGTAAGTGGAGAAATAATCCCATTTATTTTGGTGCTAATATATCCTTCAACGGGAGAATATTATCCTCGTGGAAGTAGTATATCTGCGAGTATTCCTTGTAAGCTGGTCCAACAGAAGAAGAAGAAGCAACAGTAGCAGGTAGGTAATCATTGTCAAGGGTTTCCCACGTTTCAGATTCTAGATCGTAAGTATAAACAGGCATATGAATACCTACCAGAGGTTTATACAGCATGCCACGGCCAATTGTGAACGCAATCTTCTTAGTCCCGGGGAGGGGCCCAACAGGAATAGTAATAAAAGACGACCACGAAATCTCAATAGTCTTGGCCGGGAGGGGGGCAGTGAGAGCAAATGGATCCCCAAGATGGATTGGGAGGGGGGCAGTGAGAGCAAATGGATCCCTAAGATGGATTGGAATATGAATAGTGATTTTATCCCATGCGGGATATAACATATGCTCATAATTATCATTCAACAACCATATGTTAAACTCGGTTGCTCCAACATATGAATGAGTGAGTGCTAAGCGTCCCCCAACTTGTGTAAGTCCAGCTTCTAAAGAATCATAGTACCGCCGCCCATGATCATTCCACAAGGAACATGTTGGTTCTCTAAAAGCCAAGACAAACGTATCATGATGAGCAGGGTCGAGTGGATATTGAAT
Source organism: Adenophora triphylla var. japonica (assembly GCA_022495995.1). Taxonomy (NCBI): domain Eukaryota; kingdom Viridiplantae; phylum Streptophyta; class Magnoliopsida; order Asterales; family Campanulaceae; genus Adenophora; species Adenophora triphylla. Next base: position 119,381 of record JAFEMH010006030.1, read on the forward strand.
TGTTGAGTAACTCTCCTTATTAAGATCAAAACGTATCAAGTAGGAGTCCATAATCCAATACAATGAAGATCTAAAGCAATAACTTCTACGAAATCCAACGGATTCTCTTAAAGATGTATTCCTCCAACCGTCCTGATTCTGGTTGTGATTGAACTGGAGGGTGAGAATCTTTGAATTATCTTTCTTATCGATCAAAAATTTATTTCGTTGAATTTGAAGCAACTTGTACACTTTGTTAAGATCATCAAAACCCAGGTAGTAAGGACAAGGGCGATTGTATACCTTATTGGAAAGGGGGAGAGACGGCGGAGGAAGCATCATGGTTTCTCTCGTTGAGAGGTTGCATAAGTATAAGTCATTGTTCGAGTTCTTGGAGTAGAAACACACCAGGCCGTTTACAACTTCTGTTGTATAGTAGTCTTGTTCCCTAACAATCTTTTCCCAGTGGGCAGAATTCGAGTCAGAGCTAGGGATGGAAGCGCAGACGAACCGGTTCTCAATTGAAAGGGGATCCCTGAGTGTCAATTTTACGAGAGGGCATGTACCGGCTTAACGGATAATAAGTGCCGACAAAAGCTAAGAGGGAGGGGCGGGAGGGAGAAAGACAACGGTGGGATAGATGAAAGTGGCGATCATGGAGAATGGTTGATTGCCAAAGCTTGCAAACAAGCTTGAATCTCATTAGAGATTTGGCCGGAACTCTTATTAGTATCTTTTCAAATACTATTTCCGATGGAATATGTGAATTGCAACTTCTAGACTTCATCTTCTTCATATTTGCCGGTGGAAACTCCGGTTTGTTTAGCCCTGTCGGCGGCTAGGTTCTTAGAAACACGCAGATAACTTCTTTTTTTTTGATTAAATATTTAGGGTTAAACTGAGTTCACGTAAAGTAAACCGTACAGAAGTGATTATAGGTGATCGGTTGAGATCAAGGACCTTTGAATCTTCCAAAAACCTTTGCGGGATTTAGATTGATGTAAAAAACTACTTTTGAGGCTATATATTTACGTTGAGATCACGTGTGAGGTAAATAAACGGACGAGATCGCGAGTCGAGCTAAATGGTCTAAAATATCCTTAATAATAATGGTAAAATATGTGAACTGTAAAAAAATTTGGAGGGGTGGGATCGAGTCACATCTATCTATGTCGTACGACCTCACGGACCTTACACCTAATTGCACTAAGAAACCATTATTAAGAAACAATTTCTCCACTCCTAGACTCCTAGTCCGGTTTGGAAATATCGTCCACATATGATTTTGATAATCTCCGCTCCTAGTCGAATTAGGACATAAGATTAGAAATTTAAATGAATTTAATTATATTGTCTCCTATTCCAATCAAATTTATTTTCTTTTCAAATTGTTTCACTTTAGCGTATTGACATGCACTTGATTGAGGTAAAGTGAGACGATTTTTTTTTACGGTGTCTCATGCCATGCATGAGGGAGGTTACTTTGGGGGTAAATGCTATTAAGCTTAATGAACTCACCATATTGTATCAAGACCTAAGGTTTCGTCATCACTGAAAACCGAGGGTTCTGGTGCCTGAAACAGTCGACTGTTGTAACGTTGGGTATTAGGACGAGGGGGAGATAGTAGATTGTCATTTGGCCAGTTTACAGGGTTGATTCCTGCTCTTCCTTGGGCAGGATCTAACCCCCTGCAAAGGAACTTCTTTCCATTTTGCTCTGCAAACTGGGCAGATCTGGTTGCCATGTTTTACATTTGAAGCAATGGAATTAATCAATTTAATGGTAATTTTTTACATTTTCTATAAATATGATGGTGAAAAATGCATGTATTCTGAATCTAGATATTTCGCTTAATATGGCTCCGCCAGTGCTTCAATTACAAAGGTTTTGGCTCCGTATACCTTACGAACCATGTCAATCGCCCTCCAGATTCAAGTCACCATGAGCTCATGACCCATGTTTGGCTCAAGAGCATTTACAGAAGTAAGTTGCTCAGAACATTTAAGGGTGTCGAGTGTTCAACTCAAAACTGAAGGTGCCAACTTTTAACTTATCTCAACTAGTTAGTAGTTGACACCATCTTCTTAGGATTGAAAACTATAATTGGAGGGTGGAGGAGACTTAACGGAAAACATAACCAAAACAAACATGCTAATCGAGGGCTCCCGACCAGTGGATGAACAAGATCTTTGCTTGAAATGATAAACATCATGAAAAAAATATGATTTGTACACATTTTGTCTCAACAAATGTCTCCAAGTATGATAATGCAGAACAAACCTACACAGCAGTTAAAATTACTTAGACATTACTACTAACAAAAGTAAAAAGAACCGCCAGAAAGCTATTACCATGGCATGACAGACTTCTTTACACCCATAGCATATATATATATATATATATATATATATATATATATATATATATATATATATATATATATATATATATATATATATATATATATATATAGAGAGAGAGAGAGAGAGAGAGAGAGAGAGAGGGCATGCAGGAAAACAGAGTTTTAGTCAATTGTTGCATCTTATTCTTGTTAGTAGACTAAACACTATATCTGTACATAGTTCCTCAATCCATTAATTTCACCCGACTCGTATTCTGATCATCCTTCAGTTCCATAAAATCTATGCTTTTGCAGCCCGGAAATCCGACCTCTTCACAAACTCCGCAGGTGGAGTAGTAATAAAGATTTACCATCACCCGATACCTGACAAATTCTGAACCAAGGCAAAAGAATGCTGTGGATTTACTACAATACAGTAGCATCCCTTTATACAAGTAGTTACTCCCTCCTTTTCGTAATGAATGTCCAAAAAAATTTCAAATTTGATCTTGATCAAGAGAAAATTTTAATATTACTTTCTTGGGACATTCATTTTGGGGCGGAGGGAGTAATATTTTGATTAAGACTTAGTTGTAAGAGTGTTTTGTCTATGTTTTGTTGTGCAGAATCGTTTACAACTCCTCTTTTTGTAAATTGGTTGAAGCTGTTTTAACAATTTATGTTTCTGTAAGAAGAGAGGATTCTGACAGCTATAAACTCATGAAAATCGATTTGTATTAAATTTACTGTATCCCAATCAGTTCAGCTAAAAAACACAAGATAAATCTGACAACTATATTCTCGAGCCTTGCATCTGATGACCAATTTCCGCAGAGCGTTTTCCATTTACTTTAACCATTTTTATTTTTATTTTTTGAACAGGGCAAAAAATACAAGATCTGTCTGACCCTACTGACAGCATCCACTAGGCTTTCGGACTCAAAGTTCCAATAAGTGGGTAACGGAAAAATGCAAACTTTTTCTTGCAATATCACAAGCGACCATATTCTTGCAATGTGCATCTACACGCACACACATTATATGTACCAATTACGCAATAACCATAATCAAATACGCTTTACCAATGACGCAATAACCATAATGTCATAAATGTTCATATAGTGCTACCAAAGGCTTCAGGAGAACAGAGTTTATAGTCAATTGTTGCATCTTGTTTGGAAAATGACAATTATAAAGAAAAAACACTATCGATGCTTTCTGGCATTCAATTCAAGACTGATAACCATGCTGTCGTTCAAGTATTTTGGACTATACAGCAAGCCATGAACACAATATCACCAAGTATAAACCAAAACACTGTCAATGCTGCCAAACACTAACATATATTGAAGTGTATAAAGCTAGATGCTAAAACATGGAGTACAAACTAAAACTGCTTCTTTTTCTCTTTATATCTATACTCAACTTTCGTTATCAATGGACCATGTATTTTTCTCTTAATATCTGTATTAACACAAGTACCATATCTAAGTGCATTTACATTTTTTCCTATCAAATCCTTCTATATTAAGCAATGTTCAAATTTTCTCCATGGAATCCAGGTAATCCAGAGAAATAACAGATCTCAACCTTTTTGAAAATGAACTTACACGCTCATCATTGACAGCCTCGATTGATTCTGCAGCAGCAATTAGAACGAGATTAGCTTCACCTTTAACAACACTTTTATATACCTCAGGAAAAAACTCTCGAAGCTTTTCGACCAGTGTATCATAGAATGACTGATATTTAGGAGGGAGCACATTGATAATAAGAATACCACCTTCACGAAGAACAGCTTTCGCAGCCCGGAAAACTGACCTCTCAAAAAACTCCTCAGGTGGAGCAGTAACAGGGAAACTACTATCATCAGAGACCAAATCAACCATAATAACATCAAACTTAGCATCAATCCATTTCACCCGAATAGTCTTCTGATCATCCTTATGTTCCATGAAATCACTCGAAAGACAAATGAACTCTTCTCCCACTTTAAGCTCAAGCTCCTCTATCAATTGTATTCCGTCCCCTACAATCAGTCTAAGAAATGGACCAAGTTTCAATCCAAAAAACTGTCTCGCAACCCACAAGACAGCGGTATCCACCTCCACTCCGATAACCTCAAAATCTAATGTGTCAGTCAAGAAACTGAGCAGAGCACCACCCCCTACCCCAAGACACAAAGCTCTAGGTTTATACCCATGTTGAATCCTCTTATCAAGATTCGATGCAATCTTAGAAAGGCCCGCCACCATTGCAGTCAAATACGGCTGAACCAAAACACAAGTATCCGGCAGAAACTTGATTTTCAGTAATTCGGCATAAGTTGGATTTTCAATAGGCACACTAGGAACAAGAGCCAATTCAGTTTGTATAACATTGGGGGTTTGCTTGAATGTCAATCTCCTCCGAAATTGTCTACCATTAGAGTTTAAATTCAAACTAGTGTCAATATGAACATTTTCAATCAACATTGCACCTACATTATCCCCAACCCATGACCCTTTTTCCTTCCAAATTAAACGACAAATCACATCATCATCCTTATCATAGGTCAAAAATGTAATACGTGGAGAACCGTTTTCAAAAGCAGAAGTAGGGCACAATTTCGTCACTAAAGGAGTCAAGAAACGTTCTAGATAATCCAATTGCTCGTAAGTAATATTAGGGTTTGGGCGAAAATAGGAAGTAGGGGTTTCAGAGCTAGGGAGATTACCGATTAATATGAAGCGTGAAAATTGGGGGTTGTCGAATAGGAGTTGTCTGTGGCCTTCTTCAGTAACGAATATCCAATCATTTTCTCGGAGGATCGGAACGAGCATGACGGCAACGGAGTGAACGGCGGCTGTGATGGCAGATTTAAACGGTGAATCGAGGACGGCGATGCGGAGGTGTGTGTGTAGGAGATATGAGCATGGAGTTTCATTCGAGAGATGGAATTCGAAGAAGCGAGATCGATATAGGTTTTTGAATGTATGAGAAATGTCAGAGAATTTGAGACGGATCGCCATTAGAGAGAGAGGAGGAAGAAGAAGATCAAGAACAAGAATAACTAGAGTTAGAACAATTCTATAGTTCAATTCTGCCGCCATCCTTCTGAATTTAAAGTCTCTTTTTTCATAAATTGCAGCTAATTTTGAGAAATATACAATTGAGTCCCTCGAACTTATAAATACACAAGAAGTTACCCCTTCTGATCCAAATACATGTGTCTTGAAGCTTTTCATAAATACTAAGAAAGACTTGTTAGTTTATTAGTATAATTTTATGAAAAAATTACCAAATACTCCCGTTCCCATTTCAAGCTTCAAGATGGTGAAGGTGACGCAAATTAAGGAAAAAGGTAAGTGAATAGTCTTTTCCTAATACAATTCATATATGACAAAAACTTAGGTGAGAACATGAAAACCCGTCTCATGGTAGAGACGGGTTTTTTGACCCGCCCGACCTGACCCACGAACAAACAGCTCTCTCTCTCTCTAGACGCAAACTACCCATCCTCCATCGTCTTCCTCATCCACCGTCAACCCTTCCTCTACCCCAATTCCCTTATTTAATTCGAATCCCACATTCGATTGACCTTAATTGAGTCGAACTCGATTTTGCCATTGTATCCCTGTTTCGGAAACCCAATCAATTTCTTCTTTCTTTCACAAAAACCCATCTCAGATTTCGCTATACACACACGAAGAGTTAAGTGGGTATTCTTGTTTGAGCAAATTATCGCTAAATTTTGCAGAAATTTGGCTTAATTTTGGGAAAGGGAAAATGCCGGAAAGATATGAACGCCATTGATGTAAAACTCAAGTTCTCTCTCACTAGATCTTTCTCTCTCTAGAAGTATAGAGACAGGGTATGAATGTGGGAAGAAATGGATTATTTGGGGAAATAAAGATTTTATTTTGATTCTACATGTAACAATAATATTATGGAATTGAATTAATGAACATTATTTGTGAAAAGTAATAGTTACTATAATATAATGTAATGATTGTATGCGTATAAAGTAATAGTTTGTATATACATTAAAGTAATACATATATACAGAAAAGTAATAGTGTTTTTCTCTATATTTTTTTCGTTTGGCAAAAGTAATACTTAGTGTTTTTTCCTATGTTTTCTTCGTTTGGCAAAAGTAATACTTATTATAACTAAAATGTAACAAATTAACGTGTTATTTATATGTAATAGTGTTTGTACATAATTGTAACACGTATGTATAGATATATATATGTTTTCAAACAATAAGTTACAATGAGTTCAAAATTATCATGATACATGTAAAAGTATTACATTATCTATAGAAATATGTTACAATTTATCTATCAAATTGTTACATTTACTTGTATAAACTATTACATTCATATACATAAGTTATTACATTTCAAATGTAATACATATAGTTTGCATTACATTTGAAAAAATGGGTAAAAACGAGCTTTTGTTTTTTTAAAACAGGTATTACGTTTACTTATGAACAATGTTACTTTATATGTATACAGTCATTACATTAAGAGATGGTAACTATTACTTTTTCTAAACGTAATACCTGTTTTAAAAGGCATGAGCTACCACCCATGGGTCGACCCGTCTCATGCATGAGACGGATCCCCTTGTTCTCACAGGAGACCAGCTCTTCATATATTACAAAAAGAACCATTGCTTACGTCTCTATTTTTTATCCACTTGCTTTATGAATAGTATTTTAAACAATTATATCCCCAACTCACTTTTATTCTTGACCAATTTTGCCTTAGTTCCTTAATAAGCGAGCAAAGTCAAACTAAATTTTTTAAATTGAAACGCAGGGAGTTCTATTTATTACTTACTATTTTACGTTAACACTGATCCTTAATAATACATGCACTGACACTCAAACACACATGCACTGAAACTCAAACAAATGTCCACTAACACTTTTTATACTAAGGCTCCGTTTGTTTCGACGTAAAACATTTTTCGGAAAACGTTTTCCGAAAAATATTTTCCTGTAAAATGTTTTACTTAGGAAGGAAGGGCGTAAAATGTTTTACTTAGGAAATTATGAGGAAGTAGAATGTTGTACCTTATGAAATATGAGTTGTACATGAAGGGCACCATTTTTCGGAAAATGTTTTACTTAGGACAAGGTCAGTAAGTCGTTTTACTTAGGAAGGGCGTAAAATGTTTTCCGGAAAACGTTTTCTCCATTTTCCGGAAAACAACCAAATACCGGAAAACGAGTTATTTTACGGAAAACATTTTTTGGAAAACAACCAAACACCGGAAAACGAGTTATACGGAAAACATTTTCCGGAATATAACCAAACAACGAAAAATGTTTTACGGTTTTCCAGAAAACAACCAAACAACGGAAAACAAGTTATTTTACGAAAAATATTTTCCGAAAAATGTTTTACGGTGAAACAAACGGGGCCTAACATTGCACTCTTTTACATTTGCACTGACACTAAAACAGACTTACACTGGCACTAAACACACATGCACCGGCACTCAAACACACACAGGGGCGGAGCCAGGAATTGGCCGAGGGGGGGGGGCAAGAATACACGGGGGTTCGGGGGCAGCGCCCCCGAAAAAAAAAAAAAAATTTCTGTCGACAAGTAAAAAATGGGTCGGATCCATGAAATACAATGTATTTTAGTTAACAAAAATGATAAAACTAAATAATTCAAAGAACGATTGAAATAATGTTGAAGTATTTAACGCAAACAATTTATTAAAATATATTACTTGTACAAAAAAGAAATTCAAATTTGCTAATTAAACTTGGGATAATAGGAAGAAAGACCAAAAACAAAAAAAATGGGAAAAGCCTAACGAATTAATTAAGATTGAAAAAATGTGAGGAAATTAGGAGAAAGAGAAAAACAAAACTGTTAAGACAAAGAATAGCAAAGATGGAAGACAAAATTAATTGAAAATGTAGGTAGCAGGGTTCGAACATGGATTTGAATGAAAACACCAAAGGCTTTAACTTCACCACTTCTACCGCTGAACCACACCACTCACTGGTGTTAATCTTGAAGTTAATTATATATATCATATATAACAAAAATATGGTGGGGGCAAAAAAAAAAAAATTTCCACTGCATTTCCGCCGCTGGGGGGGGCGAGTGCCCCCACCTGCCCCCCCCCCCTGGATCCGCCCCTGAACACACATATACTGACACTATTTTATACTAACACTCTTTTACACGTGCACTGACACTCTTTTAACACTACAACCACCGACACTTTTTAACACACAAAATAACATTATTTAACACACGCCATTGACACTATTTAGCACATGGACTAACATACAAATTACTTAATTACTTACGTTCACATGACTGGTACCGTGATAAGTTAAACATGTATTGCCTCTTTCTTTGTCTTTAGATCTACCTCTAAGACACGGTCAAATTGTAAGCTCAAAAATATTTCTGTAAAAAGCATAATTTAGTGCACAAAAAAGGCATAGCTAACATCCACTGCCATGCAATTCTATTGCACCGAATGTTACTCTCACTCAGCCCCTCCACGAGGATCACTTTTGGTAAGCACCAATTCTATTAAGAGTCTAACATAGCTTAGTTGGTCAGGTAAACTTGGTCATATCGGGACAGTCAGTTTTTATGTGTAAAACTGCTCAAGAACAGAGGTAATAAACATCCAAGAGTTCTTGAAAATAAAGGAAAGTACAAAATCCAATCAGTATGCTTTAAAAGAGATCAGAACGCAGCTATTGTCCTTGTAACCATACAGATATCAGTCGGCTCATTGGCAAGTGCTTTTAACTATAATGCAAGACAACAGGAGCATAATACAGCTTTGATCGGCTTCTTTACCGTGCAAGCAGCTGATGCAATGCACAACAAACTGATGCAATGCAGCTTATTATGGTTTTAGCAGTGAGAAGGATGCAGGAAAATAGTAAAAAAAAAAATGCCATTATTCTAAGAATTCAAAATTGAGGCGTGGTTTATTGTTTAGTATGAAAAGGCGAAGAAAGCCATGACTACAAGTGAAAGAACAGCAAATATTGAAGCTTCGTTGGATTATTTTATGATTAACCCGCTGCAGTAGTTAGAGGTAAAATGGTCAAATAAGTTAATTATAAGAGGTGATTTGGTCTTATAATTAATCTATAAGAGTTTTAATGTGTAAATTATGATATTAATTCATTGTTATTATTGAAATTTTTATTTTTTTGGTTGAAAAAAAAAAAGACAAATTAGTTGAAGAATGAAAAGAAGCCCGAAAAAGAGCAAAAAAGAACATAACCTCTGAAACGATAAAGAGAAGAAAACCGTATCGAGGTCCTAATTGTACGACTTTGGTAAGTGGATCGGGAAGTGGATCTGAATGAAGTTGAAGTTGAAAACAGAAGGGATCAGCCCTTCTCGTTCGAAAGTCTAATTGAACAAGGGATGTAATTATAGATATGATACGTCCTGCATTGAGTTTGAATCTCGCCACAGCGGCCCTAGAGAAAGTAGCCCAAACGAAAACTGATAATTGGTTGAAGAATCTAGATCACATAAGATCTAGATTTTTCAAACAATACCCCTAAAACTCGAAAGATCAGAAGAAGAAGAAGAAAAAGGTTGAAAATCAAGAATGGCAGAGGTTATACTAAAGGAAGGGGCTATTGTAACTACACTTTTTACTCATTCACTACATTATTTGTGAATTGACACAATTGTCCCTTGGCAACTTGAGAAGGTAATGTAATTATTTATGAAAGTGTTATACTCACTCTAACTTTTACTCATCCACTAAATTTACTAATTAAAAAAGGTAAGCAATTATGATCATTACACAATTTCATTCAAACTACTTAACTTATATAATAAAATATATTTTTTAGAGTAAACATATCTCTTTAATTCCCTTTTAACCTAAATTTTATTTTATATTTGTTTTTTTGTTTTTTGATATTTACATTTTATAAATCAATTGCAAATTCATGTTCAAAATACTATTATCTCTTCATTACTTTGTCTAATTTTTACTTTACTTTTCTTTCCCAATTATCTTTATTAGGTGAAACCAAAAAAGGAAAAATGTATTAGCTTTAAATAGAAATAAAGGTAGGTGAATAAATATAGGGAGTGTGATCGAAAAGTTCTAAAAAAATATTATAATGTTCGGAAGTTCCTCCACCATGTTGTATTATAGATGCATTATTATATTCACATATGAGTGAATATAATAATACTGGATGCAGTATTATATACTTCTACGTAAGAATTTTCAGGCCATTTCGATTTAATGAAGAACTTGAGGGGAATTAATTTGTCCCAAAGAAACATCCTTGTCAAATTCCCATAAATATATTTACCTATTATATTCATAAACATTTTAAAATTTCTTTCTTATAAACTAAATTATTTAAAAGCACTAATAAAACATATTTTTTGTGGGGATAGAAAAAAAAAGAACATATAACCTTAACATAAATATATACAATCTTAATCAGTTAATCATAATTAATAGTATATGAATTGGATAAGCAAATTTCGTTGTTAGTCTTTTCATAAGGACAATTGTGTCAAGAAAATGATCAATTTACTAAAAATATATGGAATGAATGTAGTGTATTAGTATATATTGTAGTGAAAATAATCCCTCTCTATATTAAATTATAATTAATAACTATTTTTAAAATTAGATTAGTGGTGAAACATATAGTTGTAATAGTAAAATTTGTCAATATTAAAACACTAAATCATATGTTAAGAATTTTTTTTGACTATTTTATATACTTAACATGAGATATAGCTTCTTTGTTCCAAAATAATTTTTATATTTTTTTTTTTTGTCAATAGGAAAGTATTTGGGCAATATATCTAAATTAATTTAGTTATTTTAATTAAAAGAAAATTGATTTATAATTAATACATATTTTGGAAAAGAGGGAATATGACTTTTTAATTTGAATTACTTAAATAAGTTGACTTTTATATATATTTTGGTCAATGACAGAATTAATCCGATTATATTGTTAGTAGTAAAAAAAGCATGCATCAAAAGAAAAGAAAAGAAAAGTCATACTAGGACTATGTGGGAAGGATTGTGGCCTTGTGGGCCCATGAGGAGTCACCATGTGTGTTTAAAAGTGGGTTACTTTTTTTTTTTTAATTTTTTTTATCATCTTGTACTGAAAGTCAATCCCTCCAATTAAAATGACCATATCCTTTTGCTGATTAGTTTCACTTTACAACTGCCTTGATTACTACTTCCTCCGACCCATGATAAATGTCTCAAAATGAATTCGATACGAGAATTAAAAAATAAATATATACAGTATAATGTAAAAAGTGTATAGTGAAATAAATGTTGTGAGTATGAAAATGATATAGGAAAGAGAAAGGCATGGCGAGAAAGAGAGAGAGAAACTATGTGAAAGAATCACATTGCAGGTATCAATATATAATAGGCAAAACCTTCACCCCAACTATCCCTCCCCCCCACAATTACAAGCTTATACCAAAAACCATTTCTCCATATGTACATCACCCCCAAACATTACACAAGGAAAGAAGAATAAGAAAAATTAAGACAAAAATACTTATAGATCCTCCTACCTAGTCTTCCCCCTTCAAATAATCTTTGCAGAAGTCTGCCCATACAAAAGTGCTACCTTGGCTTAGGTCGGATGAGCTTTTTTGCAGAAGGACTACCCAAGAGAGCAGCCTGAGACCGAGTAAGCATCTCCATCATCGATGGGGTTTGATAAGCTTGAACAAGGCTCAAGCCATCAGTCGAGTCTCCTCTTGCAGTTGCTCTCTGCCATGAATGTGAGCTCAAGCCTGACAAAATATATGCCCTTCCTGATGCCTCGTATACATGCCTACTTGTCATCCTCTCTTGCATTTCCTTCAGTTCAGCATCCAATGCCACACAAAGCCGGTCATTTGACTTGGCTGATACTGTTGCAGAGAGTTTTTTCCGGCAATTTTCAAGAATTCTTGCAGCACCTGATAAGTCACCCCCCTCAGCTGCACTCCTAGCTTGTGCCATTGCTTCAGCTGCTTGTACCCGATTCCTTTGCCTATCAACTTCAACTGATACCACATCCTGTCCAGCTATTTCCGGTCTACTAATCCTAACTTCTTCGCTTTCCAAAGTCACCATTTCTTTCGTTAACGGATCATTATAAGAACACTTCACCTTTAACAATGATGTCGCATTGCTAGATATTTCTGCTGGGAGGTTGATTGAAACCAGAAAATCTCTCTCCTCATCAGCGTATAAATCTCCCACATCAATAAAGCCAGTTCTTCCACCTGGCGACACTTGATTGGTGTAACTTCCTGCTTGTAGAGAGCCAAGGCAGAGCTTTGGGTGAGTGCTCTCGATATTGACTCTCAAACCCTTCACCACGACACTCAAAAGCCCACCTATGCACTGTGCAAATGCATCCTGGATCACACCTTCCGTCTCAATGAAGGAAAAAGTCCCTCCTGAAATCTCCGAAATTGAGTGCATCGATGAGGCATCATGGTCCATCCCAAAGCCAAAAGCATGCACTGGTATCTTAGAGCCGGAGCTCTCTTCACCCTGGATGGACAAAGGAAGGAGCACCTTGTAGTTTGGTTGAGTTTTTTTGTTGCCACCCGAAGCACTGACAGTGTATGTATCCTGCCCATCTGATAATAGTATTATACTGGACACCGGATTCTTTTCTCTACGATCTTCCATTATTTTAGCACCCTTTCTCAAGCCTTCAGCAATATTGGTCCCACCATTTGCAACCAAAGAGTTGACCGCTTGCAAAGACTGCTGCTTTCCTGTATCAGTCATCCTACGGAGCGGGAAAAGCCGACGAGCGGTCGAAGAGAAGGCAATGACTGCCAACCTATCACAAGGACCCAAATTTTGTATCACAAACCCCATTGCTCGCTTTAGCAATGCAAGCTTTGTTCCCGCCATGCTGCCACTTATGTCAAGAACTGTGACCAGGTCAACCGGAGCACGAGTTTGTGTAACTTGGGTCAAGGTAGTCGGACTTGTATTGTTCTTAAGAAGTCCCAAACTCGAAGTAGGAGCTTTAAGATGGATCAGAACAGTGAAATCATCACATGTACTTAACCGAGAGACAGCGGGTACTTCAGGGTACGTTTTGATCAACAATCTACTTTGGGGGGTGTTGTCTGAAACATTCTTATTTGACTGAAGACCTAAAGGTTCATCATCACTGAAAACTGCGGGTTCTGGTGCCTGAAACAGTGGGCTGCTGTGACGTCGTGTATTAGGACGATGGGGAGGTAGTAGATTGTCATTAGGCCAATTTACAGGGTTAATTCTTGCCCTTCCTGGGGCAGGATCTATAGTGGGGGCCTGTAAAGGAACTTCTTTCCACTTTGCTCTGCAAACTGGGCAGATTTGGTTGCCATGTTCTACATTTGAAGCAATGCAATGGAAATGGAATGAATGCGAACATTCTGCAGTGAAAATAGCTTGGCCTTCACCTCGTTTCATTGATGCCAAACATATTGTGCACGTTTTCTGAAAGTCAAAATTGTAATTTAATTTTAGTTAGAAAAAAATAAAACAACAAATTTTACATTTAATTAGGATGAGAAACAAAATAAAATCATCAAAGAGACAAACACAAGCAGAAAGTCAACTTCTCCACTATGATAATATTATAAGAAATTACAAACAGCTTCCTGATATCATTATCAAAATTGTCAAATGGGAATCTTATGCTGAATCAGGTACTATTTTTAAAGCAAGTGGAAGCGGACAAAGATTCATATCATTTCAAGATATATATATATATATTTCAAAGATGTGGAAAATATCATATTTTTACAAATTCAAGCAGAATAGATTCATTTTTGTTGACCATTTACTGTCACAGCATTTGTTTGAGCAATTAAATAGTCTTTATTTTGTCACATCTCGGAGAATCTGATTCTAAACACTCAGGCAAATTGGGTGAATCAAATCTCGTAAGTTGAACCCCGGTGCTCGATGCCATCACAACCAAAGGGAAGGACAAGCCAATATTCTTAATTGATTACCAAAAACGATGAATCACCATCTATGGGAGGGATAGAGAGAAATATCCCCGAGACCCTTGTTCACGAGATCAATTAGAATATTACAAAGTTCAAGAAAAACAACAAGGATGTTGAGATGCTTCAAAAAAAAACAAAAACAAGGATGTTGATACTAGCTTATCTCTGAGCTATCCCTAAGACAAAATATAAACCCTAAGGTATGCAGGACAAGTCTAATAAACAAGGAAAAATAAAAGTCATAGCAACTACATAACAATATGCAGGACAAAATTTTAAAAAATAAAACAAGAAAAATCAGACCCAACCAGTCCACGAAGGCGACAAATAGTCGGAGTTATATAAGATATTTTCTTTGTCGTTTACGATTAATTTTGTGAATTAAGTTAATCTTTGAAGTTAATAGTCAACAAATGAGGCCAAACAAGCTACTTTTCCCCGAGGGGAAAATAGGCATTGGAATAGACATAAAGAAAGTTAAACAAAAAGACGTATTAAACCATGGCAAAACCCACAAGATCAAATCCACTGGCCAAAGATTGCAAGCCTCTTTATTAAATCCCAAGAGTTGATCAGAAAATGAAGTGTAGAACACCAAGGCATCCATAATAATTGACCAGCCACACCAAATCTTCCATTAAAACAACTCTTACTCTTCGTTATGACTTTTCCTCAATGTTTAAAACAACACGATAACGAATAGGAACCACAAAGATGAAATTTACGCTAAGAAACTAGTAACTGGAGAACTTCATGAATATGAGAGCATAAAAAATCCAGCTTAACCGTAGTAGGAAATTGGTCAGGTCCAAGAAACTGATAACATCATAAAACATGCAAATCTTTCATGGAATTCTAGGAAACAAACAAGATTAATAAAATAGATGACAAAAATAATCCATACCCACAAAGCCAAACAAACTAATTATGAATGTTTAATATCAGATTTTGTGGAATATAATCAAATAATGGAAACCATCCAATACCATCAAATGAAGGAAATAATACTAACACTTAATTATGTGAAGACATTTGACCTTAATTTAACAGAAAAAAATCAAACAATGGCATAATCATTGTAAATAATAAACATATGAACTCTGATAAGGAAAAGGGATATAAAAATTGGGGGATAAATTAAACAAGAGGCATAAACCCTCATACGGCCTTGTTTTTTCAAGCAACCAAACAAGTGATAAGAAGCTAAATAGAACTAGGTGGAGGGTGTTTAACCTTGGAAGATCTGCTTAAGCTTTTGGAGAAGCGGAAGCGAGGAGAAGCCAGGAGAGCAGAACCCAAGCTCCAGTCAGTAGCCGGAGAAGAGAGCAAGGCGGCGGGGCCGGAGAATCTCTGAGAAGGAGGTGGAGATTCATCAGAAGAAGTGGGTATGTAAACACAGAGATTTGAGCTGAATGCTTCCTTAACTTTCCTCCATTTGCTACCCATTTTCACACACACACACACAGAGTGAGAGAGCAAGAAGAAGAAGGAAAAAAATCAGATCTTGAAGAAATGGAAGAAGAAGAACAGAGGGCAGGTCGGGCACGAAAATCAAGAAAAGGGATTTAGGCTAAGGGAGATGTAGATGTAGAGATAATTGGTTGGTATGGGGCTGGATTTATGATATTGTGAGCTGTTGTTGGCGGCCATTAAATGAGGGAATGGAGGTTGAAAAATTGAAGAGAGATGGGATGGGATTTTGACCTTTGTGTTGGATTGAAGTTGGGAGGGGGCAAGGGGAGGGGAGGGGAGGGGGGTTTTAGAGTGTCAAAGTAGTCATTATATAGTACACAATACACAAGTAATGGTAATGGTTCTGGAAAAGCACGTTTTTTAGTTGAATGAAGAAAAAGTTTTTCCATTGACAATTTGCTTTAATACTCTCTCTCTCTCTCTCTTCTCTCTCTCTCTCTCTCTCTCTCTTGACTTTTCTTGAAAATCTACCCATCCTAAACTTTCTTCTCCTTTTTAATAATTAATAATATATATTGATTTAATTATACTAATACAAATTTAAAATGTATAACTAATGCTATATAATTAACAATACCATTAGTAATAAATTTTATATTTTTATTAAGATGATTTAATTAACCTAAAAATAATTGTTTAAAATTTATTTATAATAATGACAAAAAAAAAAAATATCATTTTTGAACGAAGGGAATACTATTTTCAACATATACAATGGTACAAGTATTTTTTAGTAGTCCTTCCTATCTAAAATGAAATTTTCAAATTTATTTTTGAGTGGTATCAAAAGAAAAATTAGTTTTTACGTAAAAGATATAGGAAAAATGGGATTTTATATTGTATATCAATGGTAATATTTTTTTAGTGTTAGTGTCAGTTTCGTTGTTGTAGTTGTTTTTTAAGTGTCAGCTTTAGTGTCATCAGTATTAGTGTTAAACAGCTTGTAGTATCAAAAAGTGTCACCTTTAGTATTAAAGAATGTCAGGATTGTGCTACACAGATTATATATTTTAGTTTTATGGTGTGTCGAATGAATTACTGTATTTCTTGATGTTCAAACAAAAATAGGGGGAATATTTATATGGATTTATGTATATTTTTTAGTTTTTAAGTCATATTTCCCTTAATTGCTTGATATTCAAACAAAAAAAAGTAAGAAAAAAGAGAGATTGTTCTTGTAGTTGTGGGCAATTGTTGGAGAAATTGACAACCAATAGGCATTAAATTTAAAATATTTAAAACGTAAATAAGCTTTTCCTAATTTGCTTACCGACTTGGGTGGCCGACATAATTTGAATGGTTAAATTCATCCAACTGGACCTATTGTGAACAATACTTCATGCCCAATAATATGCATTGCTTTTTTTTTCCTCAAATAATATTATTTTTAAAGAATATAAAATATAATGTGAAAGGGTAAGATTTTAGTTAATATTTACTTTTCTAATTTGAATACAATTGATAAGTTTGGTAAGTAAATTTTATGTTTTTCTTAACAAAGATTTATATTCATATTTGTAAAATGACATTATTAAATACTCCCTCCGTCCCACTTCACTTGGCACTAATTTCCATTTTGGGTCGTCCCACTTCACTTGGCACTGTCCAAAATGGAAAATAATATTCACTATTCCCTCCACTCATTCTCTCTCCTACTTCACTTTTACACTCACAACATTCTCTCTCCTAACTATTCCTCCCACTCATTCTCTCTCCTATTTAATTCTTCATACTCACAACATTTAACTTTTTCTCTTTCTTACATCACTTTTCCTTAATTCCTACACCCAAAAAGTTGGTGCCAAGTAAAGTGGGACGGAGGGAGTATGTATATAACTTTTATTTATTTAAATACTAGAATAAGCCCGTGTCCGAGGACACGTTTTTTTTTTTTTTTTTTTTTTAATTTTAAAAAAAAATTGTTTTTTGTTTTAAGGGCAAAATGGGAAAGGGACAACTTAGTGAGGGTAAAATGGAAAATTTGGCATTTGGTACTGTTCATAGTACTGTTCACGGACCACTGCCATTTATACTATAGATATTTAGACTAGTACTAATATTTCTAACAAATTTCTTTCCTTATCAGTATCAATTTTATGTTTCCTTGTAAAAGTTAAAATGCATCAAATAAAGAAAAGTTTGACCGATTGAAAAACTTTTCAAAGATGCATATAAATACAAGACTTCGACAGATTGAGAAGATATGTATTGAGAATTCTTTGAAATAGACAACCTTATGTTTTCACTGATTCAATATATTCTTTTAGATTGTTAGTGAGATTGTGACTTACATACGAACTCATCTCTCGATTTCTTTCAAGTTCATTGTTCTATTTCTGTTTAGAATATGCTCTCCTTGGGAAAGGAATATTGTTCTTGGTTTATAAGTTGGTTAGAACTTGTTTTAGTATTTTTAATCTTTTTGTTTCACTTATTCTTATTTTCGTTTGTAAAACAGATTTTAATAGTGAAAACTTCTTTATGCTTAAAGCCTTGTTTACTGGGATAAGATCCAGTAAATGTTTATTTTAGTGTTATTTTATTTTATTCCGCTGTTTATTGGTGTATGTGTGAACAGTTGTAACTCAAATTTGTACTCACATCCGTATTCTGTTGTGTAGAATTGATTTTCTAGCTACACTAAAGTTTCAATTGGTATCAGAGCCAACTCTCGACATATATATTACTGAGTGTTGATCCAGAAAGTGTATTTATAATGGAATACCAAAATCATCAAAACAAGCCTCCGTCTTGGATGGCGCCAATTATTCTTTTTGAAAGTCTAAAATGCGTAACTACATCAAATCAATTTATGAAAGAGCGTGGATATGTATACTTGTTGTTGACATCCTCCCATTGTGGAGAAGAAGCATGCATCATGTGTTGTTGAATCTATTTTTGAAAGAAAACTTGAGGAAAGATGGACTCTTGATGAATCACTTCTGCAAATTATAATTCTAAAGCCATGGGTGCTATTTTCAGCCATGTTTTTTAAAATATATACAAGCTTATCACCAATGAATGTATTGCTAAAATGCTTGGAATATCTTGCAGATGCAATGTGAGGGGATTACAAGTGTTAAATCCACTGGACTTAGAATCTTAATGGATAGATTTGAACTTCTTAGAATGGAGGAGACAGAAGACATTGTCTCCTATGCTGCTAAAATCCATGAGATCACTAATAAATGCACCAGTCTTGGTGAGTATATCTCTAATGCCAGACTTGTGAGCAAAAT